>JAANDH010000508.1:3027-30050 GCA_011799765.1 Nymphaea thermarum
GAAAAAGGGAAAGCAATTAGGCAAAAACGGGAAAAAGGGCTCGCCTAGAGCACGTGAGGCAAGGAAAAACAGAGAGAGAGATAAAAAACGGAGGGTTCGGACAGAAAAAGGGCAGTGAGGGGAGAGGATGGGAGAGAAGAGAGTCGGTGGGAGAGTGAGGAGAGGAATCGTGCGGGAGGGAGCTAGCGGGACGGGGAAAGAGAGTGGCGAGAGAGGAGAAGGGGACGTGCGGCAGAGAGGGCATGAGCAAAAGAGAGGCAGAGAAGGGTAAAACGCACGAAAGAGGGGGAAGAGGGTTTACCCCAGCGCCGCCGTCCCAGCCGCCGTCGTCGCCGCCCACCGCCGGCACCACCTCCGACGCTGTCGCCGCCGCCTGCACCACCACTGTCTTCTTCTTCTCTGCACAGACCCGAGAGCACCAAGGATGAACCAGAGAGAAGAGGGGAAAGGCGAGGGAGAAGAGCCCTCGTGTCGGGCTCTTACACGCCACGGGTTCGGGTCCGGGTCTGGACCCGATCCGCCTCACCCTCAAAAAGCCGAGCGTAACACCTCAACCGAGAAAAAGGTACTTCTCCAGATGAAATTTCAACTTCATCTTCACTTTTATGCAAGAAACCAATATTCTCCAAAACTATTTGAATCTTTTACGCCTGTGACATGAATTGGTTTATACTAAAAAAGGGTCAACTTATGACTAGCATAGATGAGCATGAAGGTTAATTTGTTCGTGTCACGTACCTTGATTTGGCATCATGTGTGCTCCTAGACTAGGTCCCAAGCCAAAAAGACAGGAACTAGAGATCAAATTGTTGAAAAAACAGTTCCTTGAAAATCTACTTCAAGAGAACATTTCATTGAAAAACTTTTCCTATAACAAATTTTCTTACAATCAAATAGGCCCGACAAAACAGTCAGTTCCGTACAAGGGAATGATTAAGAAAGTTAATTCCATGACTTGCCTTCGTGTTAATTTATTTAAGATAGAAGTATATATGTCTTTTTAAATGCTTCCAAAGTGGAATAATATTCAGTACAAGCGTATGCAGTTGCACAGAAGATGATCATGGCCCCGTCATGTCATAACACAACGTCGACACTATTTTGGATGAATGGGACTGACAAGATTTTAACAGATGGAAAGGAAAATAAAAGAATGAAATAAAAATAACAATGAAGAAAGGAAAGGAAAAGAAAATAATTACTATAAGAGTCTGTTTAGATAGGAACGAAAGGAAATGAAATGAATTGAAAAATATTTGTTCAGTAATATAAAGGAAAGGAAACGAAAAATGTTTTATCTTGGTTTATAATAATGGTCCTAAGACCCCTAGTTTTGATTGTAATATTTCTCTCCCCCCCTCTCAATTGCCACACTAGAAAGATCTAATTTTGTATTTTCATATTACATTTTCGATATGTGTGGTTAGGAACAACAACAAATATAATTTCATTTATCAGACAAATCACTTAATTTGAGTTTAAGTTGTTACAAATGCACATAATGTAATCAAAATGTCCAACTATGGTCACATTACTAGCATAAATCACATACTAAAATGGACATTAATCTCAATTTTCAGAATAAAGTTTTATAATTAGCATATAACCAAAATGAAATAGTGCATACTAAACTAAGATCCAAAACCTTGTCAAAATAGATATAGAAGATCCGTAAAAAACAATTATAGGCATAAAGCACATGCTAAAATGGTCATTCATCTCAATTTTCATAATAAACTTTAACTGAAGTGAAATACCATATATTAGACTAAGATCCAAAACCAGGTCCAAATAAAATATAAAGATACAAAGAAAATATTAGCATAAATCACGTACTAATATGGTTATCAATCTTCATCATCAATCTCAATTTTCAGAATAAGCTTCTGTAATTAACATATAACTAAAATGAAATATCACATAATAAATTAAGATAAAATACAAGGTTCAAATAAATATAAAGAATCCATAAAAAAGAAACAATTGTAGGCACATATCACATACTGAAATGGTCAGTTTCTAGAATACGCTTCTATAATTAAGACATAGTTAAAACGAATTGCCTCGGGAGGATCTTTTCTCTTGTGTATTGTGTGTTTGCTCGTGCAATATGGGATTGCCTTCATCTAGAAGTACTAGACTACGATCCAAAACCAAGTCCAAATAGATTAAAAAAGATCCACAACATATATTTATAGGCATTAATCACATACTGAAATTATGATTCATCTCAATTTTTGTAATAAGCTTCTACAATTAACACAACTAAAATGAAATATCACATGTTTAGACTAAGATCCAAAACCACGTCCAAATTAATTAAAAAAATCCACAAAAAACAACTATAGGCATAAATCACAATGTTTAGGATAAACTTCTATTGTTCCCACATAATTCAAATGAAATAAAAATTTAAAAAAATGGATTTAGATCCTCACTTGGTGTCCCATGCCCAAGTGAATTGGAGAGGGCCAGCTCGGTCCCAAATGGCTGGATGGCCCAACAGGCATTCAACCCAAAGCGTGAAGATCTGATGCACATAAGGCATCATGTTCTCCTTAAAATTAGCAGGCATAGGCACTTGATGGTGACTGTGTCTTTCACAGCCGGAGAGGATGGCCTGAGCCTCCATCGAGAGGGCATGCGGCAGCCATGGCTGCCCTGCTGTCCTCCATCTTGTAAATAGTAGAAGGGAGAAAATGTCAAGAGAAGAACTGCACTATGCAGAAGCAAGCATGCATGGAGCAGTGGTGTGGAGCAAAAAAAAAAAAAACTTTCTGGAAGGGCACTTATTCACAGATTTTCATATTGAATAGGGCACTCATATGCATAATAGAACAAATATTGGAAGATGTTAATGTGAAAATAAAGAAACAGTGAGAAGTAGATGCACTTATTCACAGATTTTCATATTGAATAGGGCACTCATATGCATAATAGAACAAATATTGGAAGATGTTAATGTGAAAATAAAGAAACAGTGAGAAGTTGGTGTAGGCAACTACCCACACCAGCCCATATGTGCCTCAACCAATAGCATGGAGAACAGCTCTACCTATGGAGGAAGAGCTGCAACAACTTCCTAAGTTCCTATAGTTACAGCTATAAAGAGAGCATATGAGTCATTTTCTATAATTTCCTCTACTTATTGTCCAAATTCCTCCATTATTAGAGAGATTGTAAATGAACTCAAACACCTTTCCTTTTCCTCCCTTTCTTTTCTATTCCCTCCCATCCAAACACACATTTCTATACCCCTTTTATTTTCCTTCTTTTCCCTTCATCCAAACACATTTGTCTCTTTCCCTTCCTTTCTTTCTCACATATTTCCCTCCGTCCAAATAGATTGTAAAAAATGAATCACCATCTGCGTGTAGGCCTCAAATTCCCATGTTGAGTATGTATACATTCATAAGGAATGAAGAGGAAGAGTTGTTAAATAGCACCATCGGAGCAAGGTGACCAGTGTGCATGGTTTAAGGCAACCCAAAAGCTGCCACTATGGTTAATCAGAAGGACACTTGCAATTTCTTCTTTCTTCAATTTACAGACCATATTTTTCAAATCTCTTAATAAAAGGTTTTCTAGTAACACCATGTAAATCTTTTCCCGCTATTGAAAAACACAATCTTCACATCTATTTGATATAAATTTAAATCACCATGATCTACTATTGTCATTATAATTCTAATTGAATCCTCAAGGAAACTGAACAAAATGTCTCATTATAATCATTTTTGAGTAAAGCCTTTAGCAGCAAGATCAGCTTTATATCTCTCTACACTGTAGTTTGAATCATGTTTGCTTTTAAATATCTATTTGCAATCAATGGTTTCATACCAATGGAAAGTGGGATGAAATCCCAAACATCGTTATTTTTGATAGACTTCATTTCTTCATGCATGACATCAATCCCACTTTTGAAACTTGTAACTATTAATGACTTTTAAGTAGTTAACATGGTCATCTTTCATTTCATCAAAACTTATATGCTCTTTGACATATACAATATAATCATATGAAATTGTACTTCTTTCTTTAGTAGATCTTTCTAGTGGCACATTCTGAGTTGTTTGAGATTGTTGAGTTTGATTTCCAAAAGTGATTTGTGATTCATCAACTAGGACATCTTAAGCAGACTTTGTTTCAAATTTATTATCTAATCCATGATAGGCAATTGAATATAGTCTTCATTAATGGCAATTATAGGAATAAAAACATATTCTTCTTCAAATACAAAGTCTCTGACCTTATCAGTTATCACCCTCCAAAACTCTGTATCATCAAAGAAATAAATATTTTCTATCTTGAAAAGTGACCGATTAATAAGGTCATAAAACTTGTAACCCTGGATCTTTCAAAATATCAAACAAAATAGTAGCTCACCGTTCTAGTGAGCAATTTTTTTTTGTTTGTTAGGCCTATATAATCTGGCTTCAGTTGAACACCCCTAAACATGAAAATATTTCATACTAGGCTTATTATTTGTCCACATTTCATAAGGAGATTTACATACTACTTTAGTTGGTACTCTATTAGTATTTAGGCTGCAGCCTTTAGTGCTTTGCCTCAAATAGATTAAAGCAAGGTGGGACATATTCATTACTATATATCTAATTTGCGAAACCAAGCTCTACCTATAGTTGGATATTTCCATATTCAGAGCAATCTGACCTCTTTTTCCTTCTATCTCTATATATAGTTCTTGATTGATTGTTAGCTTTTGGATGAACTCCTGCATTTTTTCGATGGAGAGTAGAGTCTGAGATTTTTGTGACTTCTTTCATTAAGATGTCTTTGTTTGCTCTCTACATGGGTCCTTGTGACATTGTTCTTCTTGTTGGATCTGTTTCTGCTTTAGTCATTACCCAAAATTCGATTTGATTTTTAAGACTTGTTCATTTCACAATATATCTATATTTCCCTCTTTTTGAAAAAAAAAATTGTGTTAAAACTTGGGTCATGACAACTTGGTATCAAAGAGAATGCCTAGAGTTTGTATCCAATGCTTAGTGCTAGTCGCAAAAAAAAAAGGATGAAAGTCATCTGAACTTGGTGTAGAAGGGTGTTTTTATTTGAGTTAGGCAAAGGCCCAAAAATCTGAACTAACGTAGATTTATATTTAGATATGAACATAAAGAAAGAAAAAATTGTTCATGATGTTCCCCTTGAATGTGTGATTCAGATGGCATGCACTCGAGGTGAAAAAATGAGTAGTAGGTGTTATGGCCCTCGCAATGATGGAGACCGAAATGCAGATACTTGCATTTTTGGGTTCGAAGCACTACTGGGAGGCATCCAACAATAGTAGGAGTTTATCATGCATACCTTACAGACAATCTTGGGATTGATGCATGATCTTGTGCAAAGTATTCCTTTTGACAGAAGCAGTGCAGTGACTGATAGAATCAAGAACCTGAGGCAAAAGGTGTTGCACACAAAGAATTTATGAATCTACACCCACCAAAGTTCAATGGAACCGAGGAATGATGGCAGACGCAGTGCAAGGTGAAGTTCGCCGAACGAGAGATAACATGGAAAGATTTCAAGAATACATTTAAAAATTCCTACATACTGGCCTTCACATGACAAAGGGATATGCAAGAATTCTTGGAATTGGAGCAAGGGAGCATGAGTTTACATGAATATGTGGTCAAATTCTAAACTTAGAGAAATATTGTCCTTATATTTACACTACTAATGCGGATAGAGTGCACAAGTTTATGAGAGGACTTAAAGAAGGGCTAAGGAGCAAGGTGATGGGTAGTTGTTCAAGATATTTGGATGATGCCATTGACATGGCTATACCCATTGAAGAGGATTGGGACAGAACCCGTGGAATAGGCAAGAAGTGTGAATTCTTCAAGCCAAGGCCAAAGGAGAATCGGTTCAAGAGGATCCACAATGATGATAGAGTGAAGCCTGGAGAGAAGTTCAAAAAGAAGAGATCGTCACCACCTACAAGGGATGATGAGTGTCTCAAGTGTCATTTTTCAGCACCTTGGTAAACCATGCTACTGAGACACAAGAGCATGTTTACATTGCGGTACCAAGGGACATTTCATTTGAGAATGTCCAAAGAAGAAAAAGGTAAAGTAGAAAGGAGGAGGAGGCAGCCAACCTACCACTATAGAGGACTTGAAATCCAACAATCTCATTGAAAGTACACCTCTCATAAACTCTCACTGGGTGCATGCCCTTTTTAGTCTGGAGCAACACATTCTTTTATTTCAAAGAGATTTGCTGAATTATTAGGAGTAGAAGAAAATTGCATGTCATATGAATTGCTAGTCCTTATACCAGTAGGAAACAAGTATACTTGCTAGCCCTTGTACCAGTAGGAAACAAGTATACCTGCAGAACATATATTGAAAACGTCAAAGTTGAAATACAAGGATACCAACTCAGTTAGTGACGATGAACATAGAGGGGTGTGATGTTATCCTATGAATGGATTGTTTATACCACCACTATGTCACCATTGACTGCAGGAAGAAGAAATTAAAGATCTATGTGCAAAATGATCAAAATGTACAATTGGGAGTGAATAAGCTTTAGGGTGAAAGAAAGATAATCACCTCATCGATCAAAGCAACAAAATACATGAAAGATGGGGACATACTTGGTAAATATGGAAGCAATAGAAGTACAATTATCACCTATTGAGGGAGTATGAGTAGTGAAGGATTATGCAGATGTGTTTCTCAATGACTTGCCAGGGTTACCACCTTTGAGAGATGTGAAGTTTGGATAGAATTGATACTTGGAATGACTCATATGATTAAAGCTCCATATCGTATCGCACCAGCAGAATTAAAAGATCTAAAGAAGTAGATTCAAGACTTAGCAAGTAAGGGCTTCGTCCGACCAAGTGTTTCACCATAGGATGCACCAATTCGATTTGTGAAAAGGTAAGATGGTTCAATGCGATTATGCATTGATTATCAACAATGTCACCTGGGTGCATTTTTTTTTAGCTCGTACCCGCGTCGACGCGATGCGGGTGCGCTCCAGGTGTGCACCCAATCCGCACCACGTCTTTTTCCATCCATTTTTTGATTTTTTTTTTAAATTTTTAACAAGCACGATCGACACCTCTCTGGTGCTCTCTCTCTTCTCTTTTTGTTGCGACGTCTCTCTCTCTCACTCTCTCTCTCTGCGCTGCGTCCGGTGGCCGTCGATCAAAGAACTCCGTTCGGCGGGGATTGATCGGTGGATTTGGCCTTCATTGAGGATTGACAGCGTCTTTCGATTCCGGCCGGCACATTCTCCCTCAAAACTCTGCCCACCTGGTGACCAATGCCGAGATTATGAAGGAACTCAGAGCACGAGGAAGGCCAACTCTGCTTTCCCCTTTCCTTTTAGTTGCGATCTTGGGAACAAAGAAGACAATGGCCCAGCCAACCTAATCTTTTAGGTATTTTCGTTGGGCCCTCTTTTGTTTTGGTTATCATTTTTTGGCGTCATTGTTTTATGTAAATTATTTCCACATCTTTTTGTTTCTAGTAGATTAGCTTTCAGGTTAAAATATTTATCGTTCGACTTATTGTTACTTTGTTATATACAGTAAAAAAATAAATAAATACGATCACTTGTTCTAAAATCATATCAATCGGATTTGAGAACCAAATAGTAAAATCGGGTTAACGGTGGGGTCAAGTTTTCAATGGTGATACTTGAAGTTAAGTTGATTTTGAATTTTATTAGAATGTTGTATTAGATTTTTTATATTTTTGTGGTAAATATTTTCTATAAGATTTCAATATTTTTTTATTGTTTATAATAAATTAATAATCATAATAATAAATACTCTCGCCGCACCACCGCACCTAAATTTTTTGAGATGTGCCGCGCCGGCACCCGCACCATGGTGACATAGATTATCAGATGTTGGATCAGGTCACAATCAAGAACAAATACCCATTACCAAGAATTGAGGATTTATTCCATAAATTAAAAAATGCAAAGGTATTTTCTAAAATTGACCTAAGATCAAAATACCATCAATTGCAGATTAAAGAAGAAGACATCCCCAAAATAACCTTCTGCACGCGATATGGACATTATGAGTTTCGAGTTATGCTATTTGGACTTACTAATGCACCGACAACCTTTATGAGTCTTAGGAATCAGATTTTTATGAGTACTTAGACAATTTTGTCATAGCATTCATCGATGATGTGTTACTCTAAGTGTAAAGCATCACATGCCTTACACATTGAGTTAGTATTAAAGAAATTGAGACAGAACAAACTCTTTGTAAAGTACTCAAAGTGTGAGTTTTAGCTAGACAGAGTAAATTTCTTTGGGCATATTATCTTAAGGGATTGTGTGTCAGTTGATCCAACAAAGACTGAAGCTATTTAGTAATGGAATGCACCAACTAATGTGACATAAATTAGAAGTTTTCTTGGTTTAGATGGCTATTATAAGAAGTTTATTCAGGATTTTTTCAAATTGCAGCTTCAATGATGAAGCTATATTGCAGAAAGGAGTTAAGTTCGAGTGGACAGAAGCATGTGAGAAGAGCTTTCAACATTTGAAGGATAAATTGACCAATGCTTCAGTTATAACCTTACCAAAAGGACAAAAAGAATTCGCAATTTACGCAGATGCATCAGGGACTAGTTATGGTGCAGTGCTTCTGTAGGGAAAAAAAGTAATAGCATATGCTTTTAAGCAATTGAAAACACATGAGAAAAACTATCACACTCACAACCTAGAGTTCGAAGAGGTGGTGTTTGCATTAAAGATGTGGAGATATTATCTTCATGGTGTAAAATTTGAGTTATTTCCTAATCATTAATCTCTCAACTATATGTTTTCATAGAAATAATTGAACATAAGACAAATGAGACGGTTGGAGTATCTAAAAGATTATGACTTCTAAATAAAGTATCATCCTGGCAAGGCTAATTTAGTGGCTCAAAAATTCAGTAAAAGACTCCTGCTAAGGCTTGTGGATTATTCCTTCTGACATGGAAGTTAATAGAAGATCTTACACATTGGCATCTAATGCAAGATGATAATGAAAAAATGAAGTATGCTCCATTGAATAGAGATAAGTTCCTTGAAGAAATTATTGAGAAGCAAAAAGTGAGTCCTGAATATGCGAAGTTAGTGCTTAAGTAAGAGAAAGAGAAAACTTCTTATTGTCAAATTGGCAATAAATACATATGGTTTAACAATAGATTGTAGGTCCCAAATGATGTAGAACTGAAAAATAAGTTGTTGGATGAGATGCGGAAAACAAGATACACTGTACATTCTAGAAGCACTAAGATGTATCAAAATATAAGGAGGAACTTTTGGCGGCCAAGAATGAAGAAAGAAATTGCCAAATCGTCTCACATCGTTTGTTGTGCCAACAAGCTAAAGTGGCACATCAGAAACCTGGTGGTCTGATGCAGCAAATTGAGATTCCTCAATGAAAATAGAAAGATATTATCATGGATTTCATAGTAGGGTTACCATGTACTCGATGACAACATGATGCTATTTGGGTAGTGGTAGACCGTCTAACAAAATCTGCACACTTCTTACCTATCAAAATTTCACAATCACTTGAAACCTGACTGACTTATATGTTGAAGAAATTGTTAGACTCCATGGGCTTCATTTTTAGATAGGGATCCAAGAACATCTAAATTTTGGAGGAGGCTACAAGAAGCTTTGGGAAAAAGCTGAAATTGAGGACAACATTCCATTCCCAAACCAATGGTTAGTCAGAACGAACCATCCAAACACTAGAAAATATGTTGAGGGCTTGTGTGCTAAAATGGAAGGGTGAATGGGACAAACATGTGAAGCTAGGTGAATTTGCTTATAACAATAAGTATCACTCCAGTATTAAAATGGCTCCATTTGAAGCTCTCTATAGTCGACCATGTCGATCACCAACTAGTTGGACTGAGATTGGTCATAACAATATTGAAATCCAATGGTCATTTAACATTATATCGATCAACTTAACATGATAAAAAAGAAGCTTTTGTTTGCCCCTAGTCGCCATAAGAGCTATGCATACCAACGCTGAAGAGAGTTGGCTTTTGAAGAATGAGAACATGTGTTCATCAAAATTTCACCAACCAAAAGCACTCTCCAGTTTGGAAAGAAGGCGAAACTTAATCCAATGTACATTGGACAATTTGAAATTTTGAAGAAGATTGGAAATGCGACATACAAATTGCACTTCCACCACAGTATAGTCATATCCATCGAGTATTTCATATGTCAATGTTATGAAAGTATGTTTCAGATCCTTCACATGTGATAGATTATGAAGAGGCAGATTTGCAAGAAAATATGATAATGGAGGAACAACCACTTTGGATCATAGATACGAAGTAACATGTGTTACAATTGAAGCAAATTCTTTTAGTAAAGGTGGAATGACAAACAATATTTTAGCCATCGAAAAGGGCTTATTAAGCTTGAGTAAACAATATTTTGGCCTTCTACTTGCTGCTATCATAGTGGCAAGGGCTTCTGTAGCAAAAAGATTGGAGAGAGAAGGAGATACCTTTCATTTTCTTTTTGCATCCCTGGTTAAAGTCTAAGTTGAGGGTAATGACTTTTTCTCCTATCATCTCAGCCACAAAATATTAGAGAAGGAAGCTAGTAGGTTGCTGATTTAGATTCAAATCATCTTTGTTCAAGTAAATGTGCTGCATAGTTTGGGTTGACAATCTTGAATGTCAAGATATGGTTATGTGCAAAAGGTTGTGTGGTGATTTGGACATATATGATTATATATGTGTAGTGCAAGGAAGGAGAAGGAACTAATCAGTCGTAGTCAACCAGGATTTTCCTCTGTCCATATATTCCTCAAGTGCGTATTTACAAAGAGAAATAGGCCCATGTTTGGACGTCTATTCAGTTTTGAATGAGTATGTTATGATCTGACTGTAAATATATACACATATGTATATATCACAAGGGTGTAGAGAGAGAACTATTGCAACAATTATCATAGACTAGAGTGTTGGTAGACTGCTCTTGAAGTACACAGATCCATGGGCAGATTGAGTGAACATACCTTATATTTTTCAGCTTTAGAGATGTTTAGACCTAAGTGCAACATGTAGTTCATGTATATTTAGTGTATTTAGATGTATATAAATATATGTAAATGTTTATATATGCAAAATAATATATATATATATATTATGCTTTTGTTAGTATCCAAAGTTAAGCATGTTTTTGTTGTTGAGCATGGAATGATGTTATTTGTAGCAAAGTCATGTTAAAACTAATGTAGTGTGTAATGTTGTTTGTGTATATTTGTATGCATGTCGATCATATTGATGCATTAGAGACGAGAAATTTGTTTGTGTATATTTGTATACCTGTCAATCATATGGATATATCATGGATAAGATAATCTTGTTCTTACACATATATGTATGACAATCATATGAATATATTAGAGATAAGACAATATATTTTTTTTTGCTTGAAAATATATGACAAGGATATATCATAGATGAGATAATCTTGTTCTCACACACATATATATGACAATCTTATGGCTATATCAGAGATAAAATAATATTATTCTTACATGAATATATATGACAACTATATTGATATAGATATATCAGAGATAAGATAATATTGCTTGCTTGAATATATATGACAGTCTTATCGATATATCAAAGATGAGATAATACTATTATTACATGAATATATATGACAACCATATAGATATATCAGAAATGAGATAATACTATCATTGCTTGAATATATATGGCAATCATATAGATATATTAGAGATAAGATAATACAGTTTCAACATAAATATATATGGCAATCATATGAATACATTAGAGACGAGATAACAATCATATGATTATATATCAGAGATGAGATAATATTGTTCTTTCTTAAATATATAAGACAACTATATAGATATATCAAAGATGAGATAATGTTGTTCTTACCTATCAGCATGACAATTACATGTATATATTAAAACAAAGATAAAAGTTGTCATACATTTATATCCCTGACAGCTATTTGTGCACATTAGAGTTGAGATAATGTTGTTCTTACACATATATACTTGGCAACCTTATGTGCATCATAAAATTGAAATAGTGTTATTCATATCTATTTGTATTCATAAAAACTATATCAACACACTAGGGCAGAGATAGCGCTACTCATACATATGTATATTCAAGGACACATGTACAATCATATGGAAACATTTGACATCGATAATGTTGTTCATGAAAATGTTATATTGCAGATATAAATGAAAATAAAATTTGAAAGGTATTCCCCCAGAGATGTGTTGACCATCAATGCCTATTGTAACCCAATCTGATTAGAGATATCAGAATTCTATAGGGTAATGTGTTTTGGGGTATTTGAACTTGTTGGTCTTGAGAATTGTGCTCAAGGCTGGGTTCCATGAGGAATTACTGGAATATGTTTTGATATGGAATGCTTTGTTGATACAAAAAATAACACCGAATATGTCTTATGCTATGGCTCATGTGAGTGCGAGTAGAGTATAGTGGTTAGTTTGTCCAAGGAGGCTATGGGGTGGCCTGAGCTAACTATGATTGCCAATTCCTTCGTTTGCACCTGACTACCTACAGGGAATTGGGCAGCACAAGGGCTCGAGATTTTGTTTCTATTTGCATTGGAGAGCGGGGCATCTTCTGGTCCCTCACCCCAGATGCCTAGAGGGGTCCATATACCACTTGAGCTAAGGCTCAATGGTTGGACCATGCTACTGCTGTGGCGGTTTGGGATATCTCAAGAGGCTTCACTGCATGTTATTCTTGGTCTTTGTGGACTGCCTGGCGAAGATTGGTTCTATTGTGTCTGTGTTTGTGCCTACAGGAACTTCTGTTGATGCTCATCACTATGACCATGATTGGTGGCTGTAAGGATATCAGTGTATCTTTGCAACCTACAATGATTCATGTTACTACATTGGTAGGAGTAAGCTTAGCCTTGGCGAGGCTTTGGGTTTTAGCTCATAAGCGGTGGTCTTGAGCTGCATATTGGTTTTTTTTATATATAATTGTATATCTAATTTGTCGAACGATGTTCTACCTATGGTTAGTGTTCGCATACCCAAAAATCTTTTTGGTTTTTGAAGTGCTAAAAAAAATGAGATTTTATTTTGAAAATTAGAGAGAAAGGGACTCGCCCATCAATACGAGAATCGACCGTTCCCTTTGCCGGGGCTAATCAATCTAAGGGCTATGTTTATCCTTGATGCATTTCATTTTGGCTTAAACATAATTTTCATTTTAAGTGTAGTGTTATGTCTGAGAAAATGTTGAAGATTTGATATTTCAAACTTTTGAAAAAGTTCTTGAAGAATCACTTGAGAATGTAAAACATTTTAATTTGAGAAAAATTTGAATTGAGAAATCTTTACAAATATTGTTTGGAAATATTTGAAGATCATCTTTTGAAAATCACTTTGGTTCTCTTAAAAGTTTAAGTAAGTCTGAAGTTTTGTTTTAATTCGGTTACAATCTAATTAGATCTCAATCTCATCTTACTTAGGTTCTTTTAGAGATGCATTTGTGATCATTTGTGATGTTAAGTGAATGTGAATGTATGAATGCATTGATCCTACATGACTAAAATGAAATCATTCATTCTACCATGACATTCATCTAAAAACATTCCTACCACCACATACATATAAGATTTTTGTTTTTATAATTGACATAAATATTTTTATGAAGAAAGAAAAGTTTTTGAAAATGGAATGAAGTTGTAGACCATCAAGCGTGAATTCAATATTGGGTCATTACTTGAGTTTTGGTCTTGGCGAAGTCGGTAAATAAAAAGATATTGAAAGAAAAATATGCAAGAGAATGAAAAAGAGGAAAGACTTGAATGTAAGATGAATGTAGAGAAAAAAAGAGAAGGAGATTTTGAAAACTCCAAAACAAAGGATTTAAAAGAGAGAAAGACATGTATACATAAACATACTTATATATACATATATATATATGTATATATATATGTATGTATATGTATATGAAAGCGTGTGAAAAAAAAGTTTAAATCAAATAGAGAAAGAGAAGGAGATTTTTGAAGGAGAGAGAGAGAGAGAGGTTTTAAAGAGAAAGAGAAAAAGGAAAAATGGAACACACATACATGTATTCATTTATATATGTATGTGTATAAGAATTTGAAAAAAAACATGTTAAATCATAAAGAGAGAAAAACAAAGAAAGGTACTTATGTACACGTATACAAATATAACATGTATATACATATATGTCTTCATGAAAATGAAATCAATTGATGATTTAATAATATTCGACATCGATTTTATGTAGGCCGGAGAGGAACTTAGACTCATGCAATAGCTTAAGCTAAGTCTCCAAAGCTGCATTAGAGAGAGTGTTTCCTTTTGAAAATCTTTTGAAAAACATGCTTCCAAATGTGAAGATAAAATCATATTGTTTGCTACAAAAAAATACATTTCTTCTACCATTGGATATGGAAGAAAAACAAATACTCATGAAATGAGGAATCACATGACGAAACACTCATTGAGGTTCCTAATCGGATGATTAAGAAATAAACTAAGCGTGAGAATGACATGAATATGCACTTTAACATGTATAAATTTGTGAAGAGCTTTCCCAGGTTAGACAAGTCCCAACCTCGAAAATCAATATAAGATGAACAAATCCCAACCCACACTTATTCTTACCATGCATTCGCTCATTAATCAAGAAAATTAGTGTATCATTCATGAATACCATCTCAAGCATATAAAAAAACATATAACTAGCATATTTTTGGAAACAAATAAAGAAATGGATTTTGATTTTGCCTTGCTCATACTCCCGGTGCACTCAATAATAGCTCTTGACTCCGGAGAGGATATCATTGGAGCTTTCTAACATGACAATAGGGGAAGTAGCAAAAGGAAATGAAAATAGATGAAAATAAGATGAGGACTACGTACTTCAAATATGAATGACATTAGAAATGAGCTCCCTCATTTGAATGACCTTAAAGTCGCCTTAGATGAAGCTCCAAGATTATGAACCCCCCAAGAGATATCTTTGTGCTCATTTGAAGAATTTGAACTTGGAGAATGTTTGCTCCCAAGGTTGGGAAGAAGAGAGAATTGAAAAGAAAAAGCTAAGAAAAATTTAGATTTTAAGTGAGGAAGCATGAGAGGTTCCGCCAATGGTTGGCTCATGCCCAAGAGGGAAGAATGTGTAGGTATTTATAGAAAGTTTTGGAGCCAAAATTCAAAATTTGAAATTCAAAATTCGAATTCAAGAGGGAAGAGTTTGGAGCCCAAATTCAAATTTGAAATTCAAAATTTGAAAATAAAAAGGGTTGTTTAGTATAAAACTATTTTTTATTTAAAATGTGTATAAAAAATGCTTGTTGTTATAAATGGGTGGGCCGATTCTTGACACGAGAACGAAACATAAAACAAAGGAAAGTCTCATGCACGGGCGTCTGGTGCTCATAAATTCAAATTTGTTGTTTTGATTTCGGCTTTGGAATATGAGTTTGGAAATCTCAATTTGGATCTAAACTCGAATTTTGGATCTAATCCAGATCTAATAATTGGATTTTGGATTTGAATCTCGTGTCTAAGGTTGCGTTTTGAATTTGTATCTTGTGTTTGTATTTAAGCAATGGTTTAGAAATTCATTTTGGATCGAATAGTCAAAAATTTATTTTAGGTCTAAAATTTAAATCCAAATAATAAAATAATAGTCTTTTCTGAAAAATTTGGGGTGATAACAAGTGTGTATAAGATTTACAAACACTTATATAATCATATATGCTTACTAAAAAATATCTAAGGCCATTAACATATAGAATACAAGGAAAAATAGTTGGTGACTTTTGATGTTTAAGTAACGTTCAAACTATTACATGCAAAATTAGATTCATAATGAAGATAGAAATTTATGTGAAAGGTAAGATATTCAATGTTAGATTGATCTTTTAAAATGTTTTTGTAACATATTATTATGCTTATAATTTATTGGAAGGGAAGGAATCTTCTAGTGATGAGGCATGATTGTGATTTAGGGAATAGGTGTAGTGCCTTTTCGAACTTCTAAATGTGTTCTTGTTGTATTACATTTCGTTTTATTTTCTACATATTGTGTGTTCCATAATAGTTCCTTCGTTCTTCTATTTTTATGTACAAGTATAATATCTATGATAGCTTCCTTGTATTGTTTGTCACTAATTACTAAATTACATCTTGTATCATTCTTGTATCTATTTTAGTTGGTAGCTTGAATTTGATGCATAATTTTTGTTATCTCTTATTTTGTTATTTTCAAAATAGTCGTATAGTTCTAGCTACATCATATTACTCTCATAGGCAATTCTTGTGATTGTATTTAATTTTTATATTGAAATCTTGATTACACTTGCTTTTGGATTATTCTTTATTGTTCAAATTGTTCCATAACTAAACTAAGAAACAAAAAATCTTTAGACAATATAAAAGTATATTCTTAAATAGTTCCATGTTACTGTTTGCATCCCAAAAAATCTTTGGTATTTTGGTTTTTGGAGTGCTTTAGAAAAATAAGTTTTGTTTTGAAAATGAGAGAGAAAGGGACTCGCCTGCGGTACGAGGATCGACTGTTCTTGGCACCTTTACAGGAGGTAATCAACCTAAGAGCTATGTTTACCCTTGATGCATTTCATTTTGACTTGAACAACTTTTCCATTCTATATATGCGGTGTAGGAAAACATTGAAAGTTTGATGTTTCAAACTTTTGAGAATATTGTTGAAGAATTACTTAAAAATGTGAAACATTTTAGAGAAAACTAGAATTGGGAAATATCATTTGGAAACCTTTGAAGACTGCTTTTGAAAACCACTTTTTGAATACCTTTGTTGAAGTTCGGAATGAGGTCCTGTTGTTTCAACATTGGTTGTGACAATAGGACATCTTATCACTTCGAGTGCCTTATGGTGAAGTTTTTGTTTTTACCTAAGGCTGAATTTTGAACTTGTTAAAATTTCCCAAACTAGTGCTTGGGTTGAGCTTGCTTTGAAAAGCCCTCGGTCAAATGGCCAAATTGTGGTTGCTCTATAAGATTCCCATGTAAAGTGACATGGTTGAGTTAGCTTTAGAAAAATTTGAACCTAGCGGTCGAATTGCGCTTGATCAAATTTTTAGCTTAGTAGTTGAGTTGATTTGACTGGGATATGATCTTTTTTTCTATGGACAATGATGATTTTTGCATAAAAAATATTTGTCGTAAAATCAATTTAGAAATGTCTCAAAATATTCATAGTTAAAAGAAAAAAATGCCCCAGTATTAGCAATTGCCATGAGTGGTAATGGATGGAATATGATTCAAAACAGAATGCACGAATGCACTGGGTAGAAAATAGAAGGGTGATAGTTGGACGGAAAATAAGAAAATGCCTCAATGAAAAGAAGGTGTAGACAAATTTATATAAATGAAATTGATATATTTTCATATAACAGGAAAATGAGGGTGCAAGTTAATATGAGGTTTGGTATGAAAGAATTTTTGTATTTGTTTCTAAGGAGAAGAAATTGTGACAAAGCTTGTAGGAAGGAAATTTGTTATAAGAATATGATCGGTAGATGGTAATTGATCACTAGAATGAGTTGATGACCAATTGAACCCAATCCGGACTCAAAACGAACCCGGAGTAGATCAAAATGGAGTCGGCCACCCATTTGTAACAAAAAAATCATTTTTAACACAGTTTTATTTGATTTGTTTTATTTTATTTGATTTTTTTTCTTTAAAAAAAAATTGACCGCTGTGCGCGAGGCCGAGCGCGCATGCGCTCTCGATCAAGCACGATTATGCGCTTATCGTGCCCGCTCGTTCGCACGCTCATGCGCGCTTATGCTCGCGGTCGGCCCCGCACGCGTGCTGAGGCACCAAATCGGCGTAGGCACGCTACAGGTCCCCATTTTAGTAAAAACAACTGCCCCTTAGAGGGCGGTTTTGGCATTTTGGGGTGGGCATTTGCGCTGCCCACACCCTAAAGAGGTATTTGCAGGGCTAATGACCAATCTCATTTAGTTAAAACCCATTTTTCTAAAAAAAATTGAAAATAATTCAAAATTCTTTGAAATTAGGATGACAATATTGTGAAATTAAAAAAATTTCAAATTTTGAGTTTTAGCTCCAAAACTCTCTATAACAACCCCTACAATCCTCCCTCTTAGGTATGGCCCAGCCCTTTAGAGATTCTAGCAAATTTTCACTTGAGGACTTAGAGTTTTCTTAACTCTCTTCCTCTATTTCCCTCTTCCTTTTTCATTCTCACTCCCTCTCCTTCTCTAACCTTGGAGCAAACTTCATCAATCAACAACTCCTCAAGGGAGCACTAAGATCTCTTGGAGGCTACGTTGTCATCACCCTAGAGCTTCACTCAAGGAGATCTAGGATCAATCCAAGTTAAGGTGCCCATTTTCTCTAAGTCTTTCTCATTTAGAGGTATGTAACCCAAATCTCATTCTATTTTTTTTTCCTTATTTTTCTTTTTTTTCTCTCCTATTGGCCATATGAGATCGTCTTTAAATATCTATTTTAGAGTCAAGAAACTATGCTCGAGTGCACTGGGATCGTGAAAAGATGAGATGATCTTTCATTTCATGATGAATCATATTCTCTCTTTTATCAAATATAGCATTGTTTTGGTTTCTTCATTTCCTCCCTTCTTCATCTCTCCATGGCCATATAAGATAGTCCTAAAATCTCTATTTTAGAGTCAAATGGCTATTCTTAAGTACACCGAGAGCATGAGAATGTAAAGTGATATTTCATTTCATGCTTGAATCATGTTGTTTCATTGCTAGAATATAGTCTTGTTTAGCTTCTCTCATTTTTCTCTCTTCCTCATTTCCCCATGGCCATATGAGATAGCACTCAATCTCAATTTCAGAGTCAATAGGCTATGCTCGAGTGCAATGAGAAGATGAGATGATATTTCTTTTGATAGTTGAATCATGTTCTCCCTCTTAATTGAATCTCTCTCTCTCTTTTCTTTCCTTGAATATTGTCTAAATATTATTCATGCATAATTGTTTGGTTTTCTATTTATATAAGAATGTATGGCGAGAATGAGATTGTGGTTTGGGACTTTTTATCTTTATATTAATTTTTGAGGCTGGGACTTGTCCAACCCGAAAAAAACCTTCACGAAATATGTACAGTTTAATATGCATTTGCATGTCATTTTGTTCGTTAGTTTCCTTTTTAATCATCTGATTAGGAACCCTCATGAGCGTCTTATCGCGTGGTTTGGTTCTCTTCCATACCCAATGGTGGAAGACAACATATTCCCTTATAACAAACAAAATGACTATGTTCTATGGTCATACATAAAAAAAAATATGAAATCAAATTTTCCAAAACATTTCCAAAAAAAAACCTCTCTAATATGGCTTTGGAGACTTAACTTAGGTTCTTGCATTATCCCAATTTCCCCTGCAGCCTACATCAAAAATTGAAGTCGGCGACTTTCAAATCATTTCTTGATTTTAATACTCATGAAGACGTATGCATATATACATTTTAAACCTCATTTTCATAAGTTTTCATATATGTATATATATATATATATATATATATATATATATATATATATATATATATATATATATATATATATATATATATATATGAATAAGTATCTCTCTTTCTTTTAAATCTTTGATTTTATGATTTTCAAGATCTTTTTCTCTGTCTCTTTCTCTATGAAAGTCTTTCATCTTTTCCTATGATCATTTAAGATTTTAAGTTTTCATTTGCCGACTTCAGTAAGACCAAAAATCAAGTAATGATCTAATATTGGATTCATGTTTAACGGTCTACAATTCGATTGCATTTTCAAAGAGTTTTTTCTTTCATCAAAAATATTTATTGCAAAAATCCAAGATCGCAGTACTCAGGTAAAACAGCTTCATGGCGTGAGTGTTTCTTCTTCGTACAACCATTCAATTGCTTATTCGAGAACATCACTCTTTGGGATAGAAGAAGTATCCCATGGAGCCCCATACAAGGTCAAAGGAACAAAATTAACCATACGTACATGTTAGTGTGTTTGCTGGTCTCAATATGATCTGCAATCCCGAGGAAGGAACTAAGTGCTACAGCAAAGTCGGAGACATGCATGCGTAACAATTATCAACACCCACATCGTGGTCTGCCCGCTAATGGTTATGATGCTTGTTAGAGCAAGATGACAATCAAGGACGCTAGTAATGTTCTCTTAAGACTTAAGTAGGTTTGAGATTTTGCTCTAATTCGGTTACTACCTAGTTAGAGCTCTATCTCATCTTGCTTAAATTTTTTTAGAGATGTGTTTGTGGACATTTGTGATGTTAAGTGAATGTGGATGCATGAATGCATTGATCCTATATGACTTGAAAGTAAAATCATTCATTTATATCATAACATTTATCTAGAAACATTTCTACCACAACATGCATCTAAGACAATGTAGCTACAGTTTCAGAGCCATCAAAAATAAACATGTCCCTAAGCATCCAGCTGTTGAGTGGCATATTTTCTTATAGTTTGTCAGTTGTCACCTTTCTTTTCCGGCATTGCCACTTATTATGGAGCAACTCATTCAAGAAATGGGTAAAACCTGAAATTATGGACAAAAGAGCAACCCACGTAGTAAAAGGAGTTAAACCTGCAATGCAAGCCAAAGCAACTCATGCAGGTAAAAGGGTTAAACATGCAATGCAAGCCAAAGCAATCCACGTAGGCAAATGGGTTAAACCTGCAATGCAAGCCAAAGCAACCCACAAAGGCAGTAGTGGAGCCAGTCCATGCCAGCTCAAGATAGCTCCATGTAATGATTTGCTTGTTGACATAACGTAACAAGCAAATCATCTCGTTGACGCCGGGTTGCCCATGCCAGAAATGGGTCGGGTCCAGCAGTAGCAATCGGCCTGCCCATCACGCCCAAAATCACCATGTGAAATGGAGCCTCACGAGTCACGCTAGTATTTACGCAGAGTTGCCCATGCGATGAGGGATCCAGCTCCACCAAGAAACTTAAAACAGTCAGCCCGCCCATTACACCCAAATTCATCGAACCTCAAAAAGGGGAAGGCCAAAGGGGCGTAGCGCCGAAGCCGCGAAATGGCGAAGGGCAAGGCCGCAAGGTCTAAGTGTCAAGGGCAAAGGGCGGCACGCCGGCAGGGCAGCGGGCGCCAGGTGATTCTTCTTCTTCTTCTTGAATGATTGAATCGTTTCTTCTTCGAATGTGTTGGGTGTTTTTCATTTTCCCTCCTTTTGCAAGTTTCAACGCTTTTGCCTCCCTCTTGGTCTGATTTTTGTGCTGAAGAAAAGAAGCGCCCGGTGGCCGGATCTCGATTCTCACATGCGTAGTCGGTGGTTGCTTTGTTCCACAATAGGGGACTCCCGGTGCAGTTTATATTCTCAGTTCACCCTCGTTTTTTTGTTTGTCACTTTGTTGCTTTTGATTAATATGTTATATTTTCTTAGGTTGTTTTCATGAAATACTGATTGTTCTCTTGGTTTAAATCAGACACTTTAATCTATTTTTATTTGCTTTATTTTTAAAATAACATATATTTTAGTTTGAAAAATTTTTCACATACTATGTACTAGTGCCCCATAGCCAAAATTTTTTGGCTCCGCCATTGCACATAGGTAAGGGGTTAAACTTGTGTTGCAAGTCAAGACAACCCATTCAGGGGGGTTAAACCTGAATTCAATATTCACAAACCCGCACAGGAAAGAGGTTAAACCTGCAACGTAAGCTCAAACTACCCATTCAGGTAAAGGGTTAAAACCTAAAATGCAGTTCCGACATTTTTAATCTTTTAGCAAAAAATTTCATGACTCAAAATTTGAGGTGCTTATCTTTGCCGCTAAGCACGGCAAATTCTGGCTTAGTAGCAAAGAGGGGCATCACCCTCTCCTTCTCCAACATTGGAGCAAATTTTATCAAGCAACAACTCTTCAAAGGAGCACAAATATCTCTTGGAGGCTACGTTGTCATCATCCTAGACCTTCACTCAAGGAGATCTAGGATCAATCCAAGCTACGATGTTCATTTTCTCGAAGTCTTTCTCATTTAGAGTTATGTAACCCAGATCTCATGCCATTTTTTCCCCTTATTTTTGTCTCTTTTTACTCTCTCCATGGCCATATGAGATAGTCTTCAAACCTCTATTTTAGAGTCAAAAAGCAGTGCTCGAGTGCACCGGGATCGTGGAAAGATGAGATGATCTTTCATTTCATTATTGAATCATATTCTCTCTTTTATCGAATATAGTATTCTTTTGGTTTTTCATTTCCCCCTTTCTTCATCTCCCCATGGCCATATAAGATAGCCCTAAAATCTTTATTTTAGAGTCAAAAAACTATTCTTAAGTACACCGGGAGCATGAGAATGTGAAGTGATATTTCATTTCATGCTTGAATCATGTTGTTTCATTGCTCGAATATAGTCTTGTTTAGTTTCTCTCATTTTTCTCTCTTCCTCATTTCCCCATGGCCATATGAGATAGCCCTCAATCTCTATTTTAAAGTCACGAGGCTATGCTCGAGTGCATCGGGAACATGAGAAGATGAGATTATATTTCTTTTGATAGTTGAATCATGCTCTCCCACTTAATTGAATCTCTGTTTCTTTTTTTCTTCCTTGAATATTGTCTATATATTATCCATGCATACTTAGTTTTCCATTTATATGTGAATGTATGGCGAGAAAGAGAGTGTGGTTTGGAACTTTTTATCTTTATATTAATTTTTGAGGTTGGGACTTGTCCAATCCGGGAAAAACCCTCACGAAATATATACATTTAAATATGCATTTGCATGTCATTCTGTTCATTAGTTTTCTTTTTAATCATCCGATTAAGAATCCTCATGAGCTCCTTATCGTGTGGTTTGGTTCTCTTCTATACCCAATGGTGGAAGACAACATATTCCCTTATAACAAACAAAATTACTATGTTCTATGTTCATACATAAAAAAAATATTTAAAATCGTATTTTTCCAAAATATTTCCAAAAGAAACCCTCTCTAATGTGGCTTTGGAGACTTAACTTAGGTTCTTGCATGATCCCAAGTTCCCCTCCAGCCTACATCAAAAATTGAAGACGGTGACTTTGAAGTCATTTCTTGATTTTAATACTCATGAAGACGTATGCATATATACATTTTATATATGTTTGCGTTCACATGAATATCTTTCTTTGTCATTCTCTCTTTATGATTTAACATACTTTTATATATATATATATATATATATATATATATATATATATATATATATATATATATATATATATATATATATACACACACACACACGTGTATTCCACTTTTAAATATCTATCTCTTTCAAAAATGATCTTCTCTTATCTATTTGATTTAAACCCTCATTTTCATAAGCTTTCATATACGTATCTATATGTATGTATGTATATATATATATATAAACATGTATATGAATATGTATCTCTTTTTCTTTTAAATATTTGATTTTATGATTTTCAAGATCTCTTTCTCTCTCTCTTTCTCTATGAAAGTCTTTCATCTTTTCCTCTAATCATTTAAGATTTTAAGTTTTCATTTGCCGACTTCACTAAGACAAAAAATCAAGTAATGACCCAATATTGGATTCATGCTTGAGGGTCTACAACTCCATTCCATTTTCAAAAACTTTTCTCTTTCATCAAAAATATTTATTACAAAAATCTTAGATATATGTTGCGGTAGCAATGTTTCTAGATGAATGTTATGGTATGATTGAATGATTTTACTTTCAAATCATATAGGATCAATGCATTCATGCATCCACATTCACTTAACATCATAAATGACCACAAGCACATCTCTAAAAGAATTTAAGCAAGATGAGATTGAACTCTAACTAGGTAGTAACCGAATTACATCAAAATCTCAAACCTACTTAAAGTCTTAAGAGAACATCAAAATGATTTCCAAAAGCGATCTTCAAAGGTTTCCAAATGATTTTTCAATTTTTAGTTTTCTCCAAAATGTTTTACATTTTCAAGTAATTCTTCAACAATCTTCTCAAAAGTTTGAAAGATCAAACTTTCAATGTTTTCCTACACCGCATATAGAATGAAAAAGGCGTTCAAGTCAAAATGATTTGCATCAAGGGTAAACATAGCCCTTGGGTTGATTACCCTCAGTAAAGGCACCGGGAACGGTCGATCCTCGTACGGACGGGCGAGTACCTTTCTATCTCATTTTCAAAACAAAACTCATTTTTCTAGAGCACTCTAAAAACCAAAATACCAAAGATTTTTTGGGATGCGAGCGACTGTGATGGGACCCATCATCGTTTGATTATGATTATAATTGATGTATTTCCACAAACTTAAACTTCTCATACATTGCCGATGATAAAGCATGTTCCCCTACTTTGGCCTTGACCCAATCGGTATTTCAATTCATTGCCTTATGATTATGTTTGCTATCTTGCATATAAGACTAATTGAGGAGGATCAATCATGTTCACCTAAATCTATGATCATTCACCCTCCTCAACTTATGACTTGATTGAAAACAATGCTTGCTCTTCTACTTATTTTAACCATCATCTTAGGAGCATTGCATTAGAGACAATCGATTTTGCATGGTTGCTCATATTTCAAAATTTTTCAATACCTATTTATCCTGTTGTCGGGTTTGGTATAGAATGGAAAAGACGTTCAAGTCAAAATGAAATGCATCAAGGGTAAACATAGCCCTTGGGTTGATTACCCCCAGTAATGGCGCCAGAAATGGCCGATCCTCGTACCAACGGGCGAGTCCTTTTCTCTCTCATTTTCAAAACAAAACTCATTTTCCTAGAGCACTTCAAAAACCAAAATACCAAAGATTTTTTGAGATGCAAACAGTTACTAAATTGTAAATTCAGATTTGTTTAGCATGTTATCGTTATGTAAAAGTTGATGTTCACAAGTTATCAAACTGTTGTTGTGTAATTATGTAAGACCCACGATTTTTCTTATGTTTCCTTAAATAATTGAAACGTAAATTGGAGAGAAATCATAAATGGTAGATTTAAAAGATTAATATGAATAGCTAAAAACTCTCAAGAGAACAGTTATGGAAAGATATGAATGATTTACTGATTGAAAAGATCTAGAGAAATGGGAATGGAAACTGTAAAACCGTTCCTTTTTCTGTAAGAAACGGAAAGAACTCGTATGGCAATAAGGGAGGCCTTGTAGAGGGTTATTTAACCCCATTTTTCAGAAGTTATCACTCCTTTTGCCGCAGCCATGGAGGAGAACGACCACTATCAAGGAATTTGAGTGAGAGAGAGAGAGAGAGAGAGAGAGAGAGAGAGAGAGAGAGAGAGAGGGACGTCCTCATCTTTGCCCTCTTTATAGTTGAAGAATTAAGTCGTTGGCTGCTGGAAAAGAACCAGAGGCATAGAAGTTGCTGGCGAGAAGTTATCTCGGATTTAGAAAAAGGTATGGGGATTTTCAGTTGTGAATGTAGCATGAAGTCCATGTATTTTTGATTTCTTATAAATACATATACATGAGAATCTAAGTATTTATGCACTAGAGATGAATCCATGCTTGAGGCGTCATATGATTGAGATATCTACAGTGTTCTTAGTTCTAAATGCCTCTGCTAATATGGAATGTGAAGCATGTTAATGCCTCTGTTATTATGGAACGTGAAGCATGTTAATCCTTGTTTCTCTTTGTTCTTCTATTACTATTCATGTCCTTGAGTAATTGAGGTTACAGTAAACCTTAAAGCAGAGCATACATATATGAGATAACGGCTACATTAGAAAATTCAAGATCAGTCTAGAACAATGTTGACAGAGTCACAGATGGCGAGAAAGGCTTGCTCTGCTAGACTTAGGGTAAACCCAAAATTCAACAAACAAATAAGGGAAAAAGGGAAGGAATGATCTCGTGCCCTATCGACGAGGAGAGCAATCGCCTGATCGACTGGAAATCGATCGTTTCCTCATACTGGTGGCAGAGAGGCGTTTTGGGGAAAATGAGGACACGACGCTGAAAGGAGTCCCTCTTGTCGTTCCCTTTTTCCTGCTGGTTCCTCCCTGTCGGTTTGCCACTGTTGTCGTGAGTGTGAGACTGAGAAGACGTCATTGAAGCTGGAGATCGTCGTTCTCACGGTGGCAGGGCTGAGAAACGGGACCAGCAGAGGAGGAGGTGGTGGTTGAGAGCGTCGGACGGTCGGTTGTAGCAGCGTCGGAAGAACCCGAGAAACATGGGGTCTCGCGGGAGAAGGAGATCCCTCCCTCGGTGAGAATCTTTTGCAAAAGGGAGGCTCATGAAAGTTATTTTCTACATGAGCCCAATACCTCATACGAAATAGCGAAATGGTACCCTCCAAGTTCTTAAATATTGCCAAAAGGGGGTTTTCGTATATTGTTTGCAATTTTAAAAGAACAATAAATTGTTATGTATTATTGCTCTTTGATGCCTCTTGTTTTAGTTAAATTTCAAAAAAAGGCTGCTGGACTCTATTGTTTTTAAGTAGTGATTTTTATGTTTATTTTGGATGTGATATGCTCTGTACCATTGCATGTTTATGCAACTTTGTTCTGTTGTCATTAAAGCAAGTTATGAAATGACTTATTTCTGTTGTCTGGGAAACCGAGCCTGAGGGCGGTTTCTGTGAGAGGTACTAGACGACGTCTAGTGATGAGAAACCCTCACATCTGAAATTCGAAGGCGAAACGTGGACTTTGTGCGATGGTTTATGCGAGTGCGAGCTTACTGTTTTGCCCAGTGTTTGGTTTCGTCCCGGGAGGTAGTGGTGTGCCTGAGCTCACTGTTGACGCACACTCCTCTGTCTGTACTGGAGGGCCCACAGGGTATTGGGCGGCACAAGGGCCCGGGGTACTGCTGCTGTGTTGGGAGAGAGACATCTCCTGGTCCCTCAAACCGGGTTCCTAGGGGGGCCATGCTGCTGCAGCGGCGATCTGGGATATCTCAGGAGCCTTCACTTCAGGTGCCCTCGATCCGTTGG
>JAANDH010000508.1:30150-37650 GCA_011799765.1 Nymphaea thermarum
AGGGATTTCTGTTGCTCGGCACGATGACCATGACATTGTCAGAGAACCCCGGTTGGAAGCCTACGAAATTTTGGAGGTTGTGCACACCTCGTTTTGTTCTGATAGTGGGTCGTAACTTTTGTCTGTGTGTTAAGTTTCGGAAAACTTATGGTTGTAGTTCATAATGCCTTTTTGGAATGGTTTTATGGAATTAAATATTATTTTGTTGGGTCATGTTCCATTCATGGCTGGGTTTTCTCATACTCAAAGGAATTCTGACCATTCTTTCTATCTCTACAGGTAGTCCTTGATAGATTTTGGCTCTTAGAGTGACGACCTCAGTCTTGTGATGGACGGGCATTGGCATTCTGGACACTGCGTCGGTTTTGGGCTTAGTGGTCATTTTATTTGTTTGGGTCCAAGTGTTTTATCTTAATTCAGTGCATTCATTTAAGTTTTGGTCATGACTCAATGTTGCTTCCGCAATTATTTATGAAATGAAAAAGCAAATTTCTGGTGTCAAAAATTGGGTCGTGACAAATTAAGTGCAATAAATTGTTATTAGCTTGTTTTGCTAATCTTCTAGTCCATGCCAACTTAATTCTTCATACTTAATTTCTTGGTTTGCTTAGGCTAAGAGCATGTCTTTCCTTCTCCATTTTACAAAAAAAAAGATTTTTTTCTTTTCCTAGAAGAAGTACTAAGGAATGAAAATGAATTGAAGATGAGTTCCAAAGTATGATAGTTTCCCTTTTAGCTGAACTTCCTTTGATGGGGTTCAATTTTTGGTGAGAGCATATTTTGATAAAATACGTTAAGGTGGCTTTCTATGTATGACAACATCCAATCTTCTGCAAGTCCTTGGCCCAGTCCTACCAAAAGTGCACCCTTAGAAAGAGAAACCAAGGGGTGTCACTTGGCCTATTGGCAGTATAGCTAAAGGGCACAATCTTGGGTCATGAAGTAGCAAGAGGCATCAGCTACGTTACCCAAAGGGTGGAAAAGTGCATCCCTTAGACTCATACTTATTGGTTTTGTATAAGTAGGGAGCCAAGTCTTTGGGCAAGGTATGTGTAGCAAGTTGTATTAGCTAAGCAAAATTGTAAAAGGGAAGAATATGAACTTGGGATAACTCTTTGCAATTGTGCATTTGAAAAGTTTATCAAAAAGGCTTTCAATGCTAAGTTGTTAGAAATATATATTTGTTCACATCAAGGAAGTCTTAATGCTTGATGGAATTAAGAGAACTATCGAGTCGAGACATGCAGGAATGGAGTCAGATCTTCTTTTGAGTAAGCGAGCAACCAAGAAAAAAACAAGTGGCACTTAAGCCATATGGGTGCCTTGCACTGGGAAAAAAATAAAAGACATTACCTTGTGATAGTTGGTACCAAAGCTATTACCTTTAGGAAGAAAGCGTGTTGGCTTTGTTGGTGCCAGAGAATCAAGATATAGTAACTTTTATATTTTGTGAAAGTGGAATCAAATGAATTAGACTCGTGTATGCATTTGGAACTTAGACCGAGGCAAAATCAAGATTGAGTAGAAGATGATGACTTGTAGGAAGTGTTTGATCGAATAGGCCATTACAAAGTTTCAATCACCTACAAACTAAAAGTGCTTGAAGGGACCATGGTGCATTTGTCTTCTATGGAAGGGTGAATAATAACATTTTTTGGAAAGTAAATTGGCAAAATAATGGAGCACTTTGAGAGGAAGTGCTATAGTCATCTAGGACTGATGGTAGGTACTCAAAAGATGTCTTGAAGGGTGGGTCAAGTAGTTTGAGATGGAAAGCATTGTGCAAATCCTCAAGGCCAAATTCAACATAATAGCATGTTTCGGAAGAGGACATTGTTGTGTTGAAGAAAGGCCATTGGAGTGGCAGCCTAAAAGGCCTATGAAGGGAAAAGTGCTAGAACGGAGATGTGCTAAAAGAAAGTGGGACTTTAAAGGGGTGGTAGGTTATTCTAGATTTGAAATCCACTGATATGTTGTGGATTTTACATGACATGTTTTTGCTGATGTAACAAAAGATCGATGGTTCATCAACTAAGGGATCTTAAGTTAGACTTAAGATCCATAATTAAGATCCTTATTTTATCTTTTCGCATTTAGAAAAAGTCAGATTTAAGGTCGGAACGGGAAGCGTCTAATGTTAAATTCATGGTTTTTAGATTTTGAGGAATTTATATAAAAGGTAATCAAACATACCCTAAGGAGTTGGAGAACTCCGTATGCTATATGAAGATGTAAGTTAAGATTGCATTGACCCAGCCTGATGATTAAATGACTATTACTAGCAAGTATCTCCAGGATCATGCTAAGCTTTGGTGGGGATCATGGCTCAATGGAAATTCCCATTTTTAATATGGGATCCAATGACAGAGAAACTCCAAAGACTATATATGCATACAAATTTTGCTTGAAACAACTCATGAGACCTCATATAGCATTAAGCTTATGTTCCATGCTACAAACCAAGCAATCATGTTCCTTTCAGCCACAACGAACTCAAACATCAGCTATGAAACTTATGGAGTCCAAGGAACATGAGGAACCCCCATATAAAAGGGGTCCATGTTCTGAGTTGTATCCTTCCATATGCTATGAATCCCTCAGTCACCCCCTCTCCTCTCTCTTTGGTCTCTTCTCCCTTCTCTTGCACTAGTCACAACACTTCCTCTCTAAACACAACACTATTCTCATTCCCTCTCTCTTCTCTTGCTCTATCCCCACCCTCTTGTCATTTTTCGTTCGATGAGAGAGCATCAACCACTAAACAAGAATAACTCAAAAGCTTCTAGAATATTTCATGTGAGTATTCTCGACTCTCTCTCTCTCAAACTTTATTTTGTTTCTTGATTGATTTTTCCCTTTTTTCTTCGATTCTGATGAAGATCTTGATTCTATTCTATGTGCTTGTTGATAGGGAGGTGACAATCATTTGGTAAATGCACTGAATACAATTGATTGCAAAGTTCATTAATCATCTCAAAAGGATAGTTTGAATTTCATGGGAGGCCTTCATTTTTTGTTTTAGTGTGTTTCTCATCTTTGCACAAAAATTGTTCATTAAAATGCCCATTCAACGACACATTTCTTCTTTTGTCAAACACTTATCCATATTGTTCTTTCATTTTTTCATTTGAATGTAAAGACATTGCTGTTAACTTTCAAAAGAAAAATGTAATAATATTGCATCAAACATATTTCTTTTGTTTTTTTGTGCAATGAAAACGGTTCTTTATATAGCCAGATTTTTCTAACTGCGAATCAAATACACTTGAACAGTTGCAGATAACTTGTTTAATGAAATGCCTAAGAGACATATAATAAAATTTTCATGTGTGTGTATATATGTTACAAATTACATAGAGATGTTTTACCATTGTCACATGTCAAATATAACAATTCTGTTGTCCATTTTTAATTTCACCAAACAATGGATAGGTTCACTCTTATGACTTGGGCATGACACAGGTGTGGAGAACTAAACGTCCAAGTTCCTCTTGTACCAAGAACTGCTACTAAACGAGCTTTCAGGAAGATAAAAGAGATCAAAATAGCTAGTGACTACATTAACGAAGAAGTGAAAAACATGAACGAGGATTACCATCTCTTTATTTTTTTATTGTGGGCTTCCAGGATGGGCACATACCAAACTTCGAAGACAACAAATAAATGACTTGGGAGAGACCATTCAATAGCCAATAGCATGGTGGACTTTATTGAGAACTTTGGAGGGACGATCACCAAGTTTAAGAGGAATGCTACAAAGCAACTCAAAAAGGAAATAAAAGTTACTTCAGTTGGAAAGAAGTCAAGATGCAAGCCTACCTTCTCTAATGGTTTCTTTATTTGTAAACGACTAAACATGGCTAATGACTACCCTCATAAAAAAGCCTTGGCCATGACTAGCTTAGAGAAATGACAAAAAGAGTCTTCTACTTTACAAACACAGCTAATGATGTTGTGAGCCTTATTGTTAGAAAACAAGGTAACAAAACTTGACAAAGTTGTTGAGACTGACTAAGGATCAAACCAATAGTTCAAGTTGAAGAGGAAAGGGCATAACATGTCCAACAGCCATATATCAAGACGAACGAGATTGGTGGTTGTTGCATCTCATTAATTAATACACTTTTCAAGATTTTGAGAAGACAATGGACTTATTCACTGTCAGAGTAAAATTTTTATGTCTCAAGTACTAACGGCCATCAGTGAGAAATCCTTAGGAAGATGCATGATGCTTGATGCCCCTTGAGTTGGACATTGGCCACAAAGAACTTTGGCGCTTATTGGTCAAAAATGTTATTGGCCAAAGATGGGTAAATATGTTGCAAACTTGCTTCTGTGGGATCTCAACGCTTGGGGGTTGTTTAACAACACCACATTTTGGACAGGAACTTGCTGTTCTCTCTTGTGATCAAGTGGAAAACGTCCTTGTAAACCTATGACTTTGACAGATCCTTGGAGAGATCCTGAATTCTGGCTTGTTGAAAGCATGTAATCTGATGCCTCCTCATTTTAACTTGCTTTCGCGTTGTCATAATGGCCCACAAAATCATACGTTTATGAGAGAAGCAGACATCATTTTGAAGAAGAATGACGAAGAAAGGAGTTTTCCCCAAATACAATTGATCTATAAGCAAATAAATGAATTAAGTATACGAGTTTGTAACTTTGTAACATGCACACCACACATTTTTATGCCATTGTTTTTAGTCATTTTTCTTGTATTGGTTGACGCTTTTTCTTGCATCGGCTCATATGTGTTAAGTAATTCTGTTATGATTGATTGAGGTCGCTACTCTACTTCAGCTTTTAAACATGAATTTTAGATTGTGACTCTTCGAATATGTTTCTTATGCCTAACCTCCTCTCTCTCTCACACACACACACATATTTATATATACATACACACACACACACACACACACACACATATATATATATATATATATATATATATTAAATGTTTAAGTAAAATAAATAATAAAATTACGTAAACCATCGATGAGTGGAGTTGAAGGCGAGTGGAAGCTGTCATACTGCCTTCATGAATCAGGTCGTCCCAAGTCAACTTATTATTTTAGAAAGGTTCAACAAGTTTCTGAAGAAAAAATACCCATATAAGGCTAGCTAGCTTTGTCCTTTAGACTTCATTTTATGGTCTACATATCAAATCGTCTGAAAAACAAGCGTTCTAATATTTTTCTCACTAATGTCTAGATGAAGGCAAGTCATGACATTATCAGTGCAAGATGGAAAAAATTTATTTTAGTAGTCATAATGTATCTCTTCTCAAACCCAGGCACTAGTCTACCTAAGTTCAGGCTGCTCTTAAACAAGTTGAATTACTGACGCTTACAAATTGTACACTTATGTTAAACAAGGTGAGCTTGGGTTTTCATGAGACGACTTCAATGATTTAACCATCTAAGCAGCATTCACCTTGACCCATAAAATTACTTCAATGAGACGACTTCAATGTTCTATTTTAGTGGGAACTCCTGAAGAAGTGAAAAACTGTTGAAGAAGTTGCTGTATTAGTACCGTTCTTGCCTATGAAAGCGCAGCTGCAGAACTCTCAAAGGCATGATCCTTTAGAGGTTCATTTGCTTGATTTTCCAAATATTGTGATCCAGGGGACTGAGTTGCAGTTGCCTTAATTTTCAGGCTTGCTTGAAGATGGAGAAATTTGGCGATTTAATTCTAAAATCTATAGATAGAGCTGCAGATGGTTATTTACAATATATTTTGATTATTGGCTGAAGAGAATTTCTTTATATATTGCATTGTTTTTTAATATTTTAATGTATTTTTGAAATATATTAACAATAATATTTTAAAATATAATTACTTATTTTTGTCTCTCTCTCTCTCTCTCTCTCTCTCTCTCTCTCTCTCTCTCGTTATATATACATAAATGGCTAGCTGCCGTTGTAAGCCGTAGCTGCATCAGCCACCTACCGCTGGAGTATGGATGGCAGGAAACTTTTGGCCGGTGGTTTTTAAAGGTCGGCCATAGTTCGCAAGGAATGTCTTCTCCCGGCACTTTTAACTGCCGAGAAAGTCCATAATGCTGTTGTCCGTTGTTTTCAGCACAGCCCCTTCCGATGCAATGGATGGACCGTTGCAATGTCTAACGGTCAAACTTTCTGTCCAAAGGTTTTTCGTCCTACCCCAAGAGATGGGACAATAATTTCCAAATCAAATTTAACGGTAAGATATTTCATCCTTAGTTTATTGGCAAAATAAATTTTTTAAAAATTTGAATTTTATTGCATAAGCTACGAAATATTTTGTACCCATCAAACGTCCTCTTAGCGTCACTACGGAATATTTCGTCCCCATCAAACGTCCCCTTAGCGCCTAGTGACGCTAATTGTTTGGCTGAGACGTGGGACTCGGGCTCGAACCTCTTTTAAGGAAGCAGGCTGCTTAAAAAGAAACACGACAGTCCCTCAGTCCATTTGGGTGGTCTCTATTTCGCGAGGAAAAAAAAGGAGAAGGAAATTGACCTGTGACACCTATCATCCAACAATGTGGTTTCAACACTAGCATGAGAGTTTAGGACTATGTCTTCTCAGACCCTTTTATGAAAAGACAAATTATCTGACTGATGTCAGCCACAATGTACTTTCCTAAACATGTCTTATCATGTTTGTTACGCTCCATGCATATTATTAACGTTTATGTTCTTCTTCTTACCGGAGAAATTTAAAAAATTACTCAACTTTTGATGTATTATTTCTAATGTTCGAAAAAATAAAATTAGTAACTTCATATTCATGAATAGAAAATATTAAGAAATATTTGTAAGTACCCCTTAATTTACTTCTAATAAGAATGAAATTTTATTTAAGCTAGCAAAAAAAAGTTCTCACTTAATCCATGTCCTCTAGGCTGCTGTCTCTACACTCACTATTCTTTTTAGGTATGATTGTATGAACCAAAGGTTGTTATATATATACACAGAGATAGACAAAAAGAAGCAAACATTGTAGAGACATCCACTTAAACTTGTGGTTTGTGAAACATTTTGAAGTATATTTTAAGAGCATTTTTTTTTCATGGAATGTGTGTGTTTGTGCACAATTTAACAAACTTAGTCGGTCATTCACAGTTTCTTCAAAATTCACTGGTCTTCTTCAGAGGTGGAGCTAAGGGGGCGGCAGAGGCCTTGACACCTCCCCTTTAAAAAAAGAAATTATATATAAATTTTGAAAAGTTTTATTTATCCTGTACAAAAATTTTGAAAAAATTATATATTACCCTTTGTTATGCATGTCAAAAGTTGGGCGGTTGTTCATAACTTTTTTTTTTGGGGATTCTGCAAACAAAGTGTGAGATTTTGCTCCCCCGTATGTTTGGGAGATTTGGTATATGAAGTAAGATCGATTGTCCTTTGCATGTTAAAGCTGACTACTTTAGGAAACCCAATTACTTTGCAGATGCTTTTCAGAGGTATCTGGGATACAATGCATGAAGCTGCATGTGCTTTTGCTGAACATG
>JAANDH010000508.1:40150-109903 GCA_011799765.1 Nymphaea thermarum
TTTGATCTCTGACTAAATTATCCAGCTTAGCTTAAGATATGGAGGCTGATTTACTTTACATAATTAAAGCATTTAAAAGAAAAAAAGAGTTAAGAGATGTAATGGGGCACCTAAGGAGGCATTTGGTAGAGAAACGTTAACACAGTGTTTTATAAATCTACCAGAAAGTTTGGAGCAAATTCTGTAAAAACTAGAATAGTGTTATGTGAATTTATCTTTGTCCTTGTAATAGATTCATAGAGCATAGTGTTAGTGTCCCTGTTGGGGTTTGAAAATAATAATATGTTATTGTTCCACAAATCTACCCTAAAAAGTGGGGTAGATGAAACTTTTTTTTGAAGTGTCTAAATGATTTAATCAATTTTTGAGTTAGATGCACGGGACAATTACTTAAAAAAGAGTTGTTTAGCACTAGTAACAATTGTTACTGTCCAGTAAAACTATCCCAAAAATTAGGATAGATCCATAGAATCATGTAACATAATGTTCCATGAATCTAACCCAAATTTTGAGATAGAATTATTAGATATAAACAATTGTAAACGGAAAATTATACAACTGTTTCATGAATATAGTCCAAAGAGTGAGCTAGATTCATAGAACACTGTAAAAAGTGTTTTCATGAATTTGCTTCAATTTTTGTGCAAATTCATAAAAAAGTTACAAACTATTCCATTTGCCAAATGGGCCCTAGTTTTATTATTTCTAAATGTTTGGGAATACACACATTGAGTGTTCCATAAATTCATCCCAAAGGTGAGGGCAAATTTATGAACACCTTGTTCTAGTGTTTGATGAATTTGCCTCAATCTTTGGGATAGTTTTAAGGATCACTCACAAAGTATTCCAATTGTCAAACAACCCAAAGAGATGTTTGGTAATAGGACCACTGCTTTATTGCTCTATAAATTTGGGGCAAATTTGACGAACACATATTTCTAGTGTTTTATGAATCTACCCTAATCTTTTGGGTAGTTTCATAGAACATTCACTGGGTGTTTCAACTGTCAAACCACCCAAAGAGATGTTTGGTAATAGGAACACTGCATTAGTGTTCTATAAATTTGTTGTAAAGATTGGGGCAGATCATCTCCAAAGATTTAAGACGGTTTCTCTAAAACTTTTGAAAAAAGAAGTTAAGAAAAATATTAGAATTTTGAACCATGCTGCATACAATTTGGTCCTGTCTGAGCACCCTTTTGCTCAAGCATGACAGAGGGTACAAGGCTCCCGTGGATCCTCAAATTCTGATTCTCTTTGAAAAATGGCTGAGCACCTGCAGACAAAAAACTGCCCACAGTATGGTTTTCCGAAGCGTCTTCTGAATGCCCTCTGCTGTTCAAACAATGACCGCAGTATTCATCTTCTTCTCTTAAATGATTGGTCAAGACAGCGTACCAAAACATACAGGACATTTGGTAGCCTGGTACAATCTACAAATCGGAAAAAGCTGGCGCCATAGTTAGTTTCTTGAAGCACTTTCACTGAATTTTTCATCTACGGTTGAGGAGAAGTCCCCATCCGAAATAATGTACGTGACCTTTATGGTGTCCTTGATCACCAAAATTCAAAGCTTTCATTTCCCTTTTCTTCTTTCATCAAATTGAAATGGTTGAATTGGAAAAGCCCAATTGATGATAAAGCTGCTGCTTCATTCAAGGAGGTTATATATATATATATATATATATATATATATAAATAATTAATGGTTTTTTTTTTTGTAATATAACCTTATAGATATGATCTTAAGAGTTATTTGGTGAGGAACAAGTATTAAGTTAGTTGTTTTTTCACTTTAATATTTTTTCATAATAAAAAATGAGTGATTCAAAATTGTGATAGTAGAAAAATCAATTTTTTATAAAGATAACTTGAAAAAAAAAACATGGTATATATATATATATATATATATATATATATATATATGCATTTGTATCAGGACGTTGGATGTGTGAAAAGCTGGATGAACGGATGACCAAAGGATTTCAGCTTCCCTATACATTAGTTAGGTATTGCATGGTCAAAGCTGTCATGATTTATATTTTTATTAGCAATAAATTTTATAGGAGAAATTCATAAGATTTAATTACTGGAGCGGTTGATTGGTTGCGCAGTTGGGAAAGTCATACCACAAAGACAAAGTTAAAAACTTCCAGTCACTACCCTCTATTCTAACTTTGGTATATTTTAAAACTTATTAGACGGCAGTAAGCATATTCAACGAGAGGATAAGTGCACGGGTGGCCAACTTACAAAGTTTCGTGCTAAGTCCAGGCATGGTTAAAAAAGAACTTTGCTTTAATTTCTCCTTTTCAAAATGTTGTCATAAGTAAAGGCTTTGCTTGATTCAAAACCTCGCCCTTCTCGGTCTTGGAAAAAGAGAAGAAGGAGCCCGTTGCTTATTGCTTCTCTCTGTTGTCAAGGGATGAAAGTTAATGAAAAATATGCATTATATGGCTTAGTAAATAACCAATAAATAGCATTGCATTCATGTCAAACGCATTGGTGAGACGAATACCCGACCATGTTGACTGGCCGAATTAAATGGTTCCAGCTCTCTCAACAATGACAGGATTTGGGTAACCCTGTAGGCACACCAAACCTACCTTGTTCGGGTTCAATGTTGCGTTCTGTTTTTTCTTTTGAAAAGGAGTATGAAGCTTTGCATTTGAATGATCCATTTTGACCCTAATAATTTGTCTAATTAACTTTTTATTATGTCAAACTAGTAGCGGAGGCAGGTATTGACTGATGTGGGCCATTGCCCACACCAGCCCTTATTTAATGGCTACTGTCATTATGTTTATTCTTTTGCATATAGCTGTCCCTTAAAGTTTCAAATTTAAATATTAGTGCCTCTTATCAAGAAATTTCTGGTGCGGCCACTAGGTCAAGCCTTTGATGAAGTGGCTTATTGAATTTAGTTAACGGTTAGGCTTAAAAAACTTGTTGAACATCGAATTAAACCACATGCTCCACCACTTTTGTAAAACCCATCAGTTCCTTTGAGTTTCAATCTTGCGAACATTCTCCCTAGGCAAGATGCCTAAGGATTTAGCTAATAAAACACTACACGGATCGATAGCGTTCATTGTTTACGGGTAGGTAGGACTACTAGGGTATCTAATCCCATTCGCTCCTCTTGCTTTCTTTTTTTTGTGGCACCGTCGGTCCAATAAAGTGCTTTTACCTCTTGGTGTTCTTTCCAATCTCTATGCATTTCACTTTTCCGCAAAGAATTCCCTCTAACGCTACTACACTCCAACTTGATAGTTCCCACATCTTGTCCAAGGTTAGCCCTAGGATTTGAATGTATGTAAGCTTCCAACGTCGTCAAATAAAATCACCAAACATGAATATTTAGGTGGCATAAAATCACACTTCTTAGCTTGATATAATCATGTGAACTCAATCTACATAGTTGAATGGGTAAGTACCAAACTTTTGTTGGTGACTTCAGTGCAGATCAAACAAGCTTTTGTATTATAAACATAATGTTATCTTCTTACAAGTCATCCTAGAACAATGTAAAAGGCCACAAATGCAAGTTTCTAGCTATTAAAAATTGATTAATATCTATCTCATCTAACTTTTTGGATAGCGTTTTTAGGATAAAATATGTTCAAAACAACTCAAATGGCATCAAAATCCAGGAGGAACTGGTACATAACTGCAGATATAGTGACTGGCAGAAGTTACAGGTTATATGGACATGCATGCGGTGCAGTATAACATGAGGAAACATGGAGGCATGGCTTGTCATGAATAAAGAATACATGCATGACACGCATACTTTATTTTATGCAGCAGAGGCTGGCAGGTGCATGCCGAGTAACAGGGAGAAGCATCTGCAAAAAAATGACTTGTCAAACGTCATGTCGTGTGTTTCAAATCATAAGACGGTCAGTGATGGGTCAATCCAAGGGATTTGGGGGCATGATGAGCTTAAACCCTTTCATCTCTTTCCATCTCTTACCCACATTGACATTAATAAAATATTCTTTAGCATAACAATTCAAACTAACTTTTCACTATTTTCAACTCTCTCTCTCTCTCTCTTTTTGTATATATATATATATATATATATATATATATATATATATATATATCGAATCCCTATGATCTAAGCCGACACCGATGGTACTACTACAGCTAGAGGGGGCCTGAGGGAACAGGCCGTACATGATTGAAGGAAGAGAAAGGGGAAAGTTTGATAGTGCCATTTGTGGGCATACGAAGGAAAAGCAAAGGCAAAGAAAGCCCCTTCACTCTTACCCTCATGCCAAATCTGCCGTCTTAGTCTAAGCACGGAATGATGGAAGAAATCGCACACCCAAAATCTTCTCGTGTTTGTGTCAAGTGGCTTTCACTCCTTGGGCCTCTCAATTATTGAGTACACCCCGCACTCACTTGCCATGTCAAAATCGTGGGGTGGGCTCAACTCCCCACTGAGACGGTTGCCACTTCAATCTCCTCCACCAAGGCGGATATGGCCACTGCCAAAAGGTGGATTTGGATTTAAATTTGGCTTTGGATTGGAAAGCTTGTTCTGTATCACTTAATAAAGAAAGCTAAGTTGAAATGAAAGAAAATCACATAGGACAACCTGCTGATCTTGATTATTAATAAAAATAACTGATTATTAATGAGCAATAACTGATTAATGACATCGCGTCAATAAAAGAACTTGGTTTGAAAAGAAAGCACCAAGAAAAGCGATGCCGGTTAATTAGCCCCGCTGTCCTGAATTTTTGACGGAGTTGGCTGACTCGGTTCCGTCAAGCCTGACTTGGCAACTGCCAAGGTCAGTTTAATTTAGATGTGGCTCATGCTTTGGTTAGGTTCAGCTTTCATAAGTATATATATATATATAAGGCTATGCTGCGTGGCCCCTTGGCCAGTGGTAGTTGGAAGGGAGGATAAAAAAGCTTCTCCAACCCCACCAATCTCCATTGTCAAGAACCGATGGTGTCAACATATATAATACATGTATTGGCCTGCTACTTATGGATACTGGGAGCCAAGAGCTGCTTCTTTCAGGTATCAGTCAGTTCTCAAATTAAATCACTAGAACCAGCCCTACATCTGCCAATTTGGACCGTATCAGCCCTTTATCTTAATAAAAATACCAAAAACATGACTACTTTCTGCATTCTAAAATAAAAAGTTAACTTAAAATATGCGAACTACACAAGAGGTCAATATTAACCAACATTGATTTAAAAGAAAGAAAAAGAAATCTCCAAAAGCAGCATTCAGGCTGATAATTGATGGATTCCCAAGTCAGTCAATGAGATAATTAAGATTTAGCTACTAAAAGGGAAAAGGACAGCCAAGTAATTCCATGGAAAGACCTGGTGTAGTTTCGTAATTTTATACCCACCAAATTATTTTATTTGCAGAATCAGGCCCAACTTTTTTTTTCTCCTTCCTTCAGGCCATGACCGCCCATCGTGGCCACACAAACTTCTTCCCCCGCCCTCCCCACATTAATACAATTGAATAATGTCCCCTTATAAAAACAAAAGGAGAATGAATATAATATGTTTAGGCATCCCATCAGCAATGGAGGAGCGACTGAATGTTTCTCTTTTCTCTCTCCAAACCCCAAGGCTGAGTTCATCTCACTGTCTCTCAGATGATATCGTCAATGGTCAGTTGAAGAGTCCCAACTGAAAGAAAGCAAGCAAACGAGATCGGAATTTTTTTTTTTTCCACCACCATCTTTCCAATCAAATCTGTCTATCAAAAGAAAGTGTTTGAGCGGTTTGAGAGGAGAAGAAAGAGAAGGATGAGCTTCGAGGAATCGATGAAGTGTTTGTCGCTGGATTATCTCAACCTGCTGATCAACGGGCAGGCGTTCAGCGACGTGACGTTCAGCGTGGAGGGGAGGTTGGTGCACGCCCACAGGTGCATCCTTGCGGCGAGGAGCCTCTTCTTCCGGAAGTTTTTCTGCGGGCCTGAGGCGGCAGCGGCGGCGGCGGCAGCTGGACTGGGAGTTGATTTCAGGGGGATGATGCAGCAGCAGCAGCCGGGGCCGGCCTCGGGGAGGCCCGCCGTGATGGCCGTGCCCTGCGCGCAGGTGATTCCGGTGAACTCGGTGGGATACGAGGTGTTCTTGCTGCTGTTGCAGTTTCTGTACAGTGGGCAGGTGAGCATCGTGCCGCAGAAGCACGAGGCGAGGCCCAATTGCACCGACCGCGGGTGCTGGCATGCCCACTGCACCTCCGCCATCGAGCTCGCACTCGACACCCTCGCCGCTTCCCAGTACTTCGGTGTCGAGCAATTGGCGCTCCACATTGAGGTCTGTTTCTGTGCTTCTTCCCTCCTGCGCTCCCTGTCGTCTCCTTTTGGGCACCTCCTTCTTCACTCCTTTTGTTTTCTTCTGATGGATCCATGGTGGTGTTTCTTTCTTTTGTTGGTAGTCTTGGTCTCCTGCTGTGATGATGAAAGAAGAGAAATGAAGAATAAGGAAATGGGGTTCTGCAGGTGTAGGGGTTTTTGTAATCAGAAACGATGGGAATTGGAGTCCGGAGAAGAAAAAGGCGAAAAAAAAAAAGAAAACGGCTTACTGCCTTTTCTTTTGGGTTATGATAGAAGAGAATGAACTATTTTAATTCCTTCGTTCAAAAACGGTTGAAACATCAAAATTAGTCATTTTTTTTCTTTTTCTCTGTTGCCACAATATTGGTAGGATTTTATGAGATTTTTAAGCACTTATGGTTATAAGATTATTCTAAGTTAACACGGGTTTGTGGGTCCATTAGTAGCTGTCTTTTGGGGTTCAATGAACCTTCCGCCATGGATTAGTGGACCTTTCCTTTTGTTTGTCTTTTCAAGAGTGATTTTAGGGATCACTTGCCGTGTTTCTCCTTGGAGTTGTTCTTTCAGCTATTTAGGAGATCAGCAGGCTTTCTAAGTTCCTCTCATCTTTTGAAAGGAAAACTATGCACTTCAAGTTCAGGGTTTTCCTGATTTTGTACTGCAAATTAGCTGATAATCCCAAACCTACAAGACTTTCTCGCCAATTATTTGCTGTTTTTTTTTCCTTCTTTGGTAGGTCAGTGTGTTGCCATCGTGAGAAGTGAGTTCTATGGGACCGTACGCTCTTCTACATTGTAGGAAAAAGCTTGTCACAGTCTCTCTCTCACAGACACGCTCACAAGACAGGCACAATAATGTGATATACTTTTGCTCACTCCAAAATGGGTACTCTGCACTTCTCTATCGCCCATTAATGAGTGTGTGCAAGACATTTCTCGGGAGCCGGTTCCCTTTTCCTCTCAATACCAACAAAAATAAGTTCCATGGGCAACAGGAAAAAACAAGGTCTCTTTCCTGTTTCCTGATTGCAGGCAGGACAATCTCATTTTTACTGATAATAGTTCACTGTTATCGGTTCCTTTTTCCTCCTTACTATGGTAAAATAAGGCAAGAATAGTGTCAGTCAAAAACCAAGTTAAAAAATCTTTGAAAGGAAACCAAGTAATGGTAGTAACAATAAATACAATCTCTTGCCTTGGTTTCTTGCAGAAGAAGCTAGCGACGATGGTGGTGAAGGCCTCCATTGAAGATGTCATGAAGGTGCTGATGGCGTCAAGGAAGCAGGAGATGCACCACCTTTGGTCAACTTGCTCCCACCTGGTGGCGAACTCCGGCCTGCCCTCAGAGATCCTCTCCAAGCACCTGCCCATAGATGTTGTCTCCAAGATAGAGGAGCTCCGCCTCAACTCCACCCTCACTCGCCGTTCCCTCCTCCATGATATGGGCGGCGCGACGTCCTCCTCCTCCCCCTCTGCCACCACCTGCGACGACAAGCCCCAGAAGATCCGGCGGATGCAGCGGGCCCTCGACTCGTCGGACGTCGAGCTTGTTAAGCTGATGGTCATGGGGGAAGGCCTGAACCTTGACGAAGCCCTTGCCCTCCATTACGCCGTCGCCAACTGCAGCCGTGAGGTAGTGAAGGCCCTGCTGGAACTCGGAGCCGGGGACGTCAACCACCGGGCGGAGCCCAGCCGGAAGACGCCGCTGCACATTGCGGCAGAAATGGTGAACCCGGACATGGTGGCCGTGCTGCTGGACCACCACGCGGACCCGAACGTCAGGGCCGCCGACGGCACCACGCCCATCGACATTCTTCGGTCGCTCACCTCCGACTTTCTGTTCAAAGGTGCAGTTCCCTGCCTCCCCCACATTGAACCCAACAAGCTCAGGCTCTGCCTCGAGCTGGTCCAATCTGCTGCATTAGTCATCTCCCGGGACGAACGCAACGGCGGCGGCGGCGGAACCCCGGCTACTGAAACCGGTCAGATGGTATATCTCAATCTTGGTGGTGCAGATTTGGCTTGTAAATACGATGGTGAGTCCGGAAACGATGGTGAGAGGTACTGTCATCAGATTCCGGGATCTCTCTACTCACACGGGTTCTAGCCAATTGCACTCTGTACTCTCCTTTTTACTAGCAAAATCTGAATCGATGCGGCAATGTCCATTTCAACTTTTCTTTTTCTTAATTGCTGATCATCTAACATACAACACGATGAATTTGAAGTCTGTAACCTAATCAAGTTATAGTTATAATAGATGAATTAACTTTGGTCAGCATGCTACGTAGAAAATATATAATATAATATATATATATATATATATATATATATATATATATATATATATATATATCTTAGTAACTTTCCATTTTACATCTTATAAATTGGTAATTTAATTAAATAACTTATAAATAAGTTGATGTAGTTTTGTTATCTACTTAATTTGCATATAAGTTTATAAAATGTGCAAGCCAAATAAATATAAAAAACTATGTCAACTGATTGTAGTTTTATCAGATCAATTTCATTAATGAGCTTACAACATGCAATATGTAAAGTGTCCTTTTTCCTAAACAAGTAGAGTAATAACTGTATTTCTAATTAAAAAACAGTAATCTTATACATGACATGTTTTTGGATGACATGCAAATGATATATTGTATATGTGCGACATTTCAGTTTGAATAGGAATATCAAACCCAAACCTCACATTTAGAGGTTTTTACTATCATATATAATATATACTCCATTTTCTGAACAGCATTAATTTCCAATAATTTTTCCATACAGTTCTTTCAGGCTTTTTAAAAACGAGAGTTGACCTCGTGAAATATGAGAACCCATGAAAATTACTAGGAACGTCGTCTGACTAGAGTCCTGTATGTTAAAACTGCTTTTCCAGAAATGAGTATGGTTATTGACAGTTTGACCTTTAAATGCAGATTTGGCATGAGTAAATGGGTTATTCCATTTAATTTGACAGAATTACTTTGAAAGTTTTCCCGTTCTCTCATGAACCATTCTCCTACATACATGTGATTATTTAATTTACTACTACTGTTAACTTCTTGGTTATACTCGGTTTAGTCTGTGTTATACTACGATAACTATTTGATTGGTCATCTCATTATTTATTCTAAAAGTTATTAACTTTTTCATTGATGTCTATGACATTGTGATATACCACTTCTCAGTAGCATGAACCACACCCATGTATATTATCATGTCAAAAAAATTTTCGACACAAATTATTATATGTCATCCACCTATTCAAGTTACTTGCACATCGAGCGAGTTGGACATTGTGCTTTTAGATTGGTTAGACAGCTTAGAGTAGTCGCCATTTTATATATATATATATATATATATATATATATATATATATATATATATATATATATATATATATATATATATATATATATATATATATATATATATATATATATATATATATATATATATATATATATATATAGTTCATCAATCATCCACATATTTCTAGGAATATATAGTCATTGACACGCTCACACACATGTACAAATTAAGAAAATCTTATTACTACTTTTGATTTGTTTGAGAGGAGCATAGGCAATTAGACAAATATTAAATGATAAACTATTGTAATATCAACAAACTGAGTGCTTTTGTATGATAGGGTGGGTTCAACAAACTCATTTTTTAACGACAGGCTTCCAAACAAAATATATGTAGGTGTTAGGTTAGATTTTGATAGGAGGATGCTAGTGAGAGAAAGAGATATCTTGGTAGAGGTATCCTAGAGAGAGGAGATACATAGCATAGGCTATGTGGCTAATTTCTTTTCCAATTTAAATACCAACTTTATAAGGGGTAGTGCTAAGCCATTGATGTATCAGCTAAAACCTATGCTAGCAGAGAAAAGCTGTGAGGAAATATAGCCCTAGCTAGGTTGTGATGTAAGGCATACACAAAAGCTTCGAAGGATATGTTATTGCCCCCAAAAATGAACAAAAATCTAGTCATATTATAGCACAATATGAATTCTCAATATTTTTGGGAATATCTTGAATTGTAAGAGATATCTGTCTCTTCTTGGTGACTGCCCAATACAAGTTGCTAAAAGAAAAAAATGAATATAGTTGATTGGAGGTTGGCAGTGGGAGATGACATAAGAATGTGCAGCTCCCCCATAGCCTGTAGCATAGGTTTGCATGATATGTGGACGCGTGCCTGCATGCACACAGATTATGTATGTGTGCCATCTCGCAAAAGGACTTATCATGTGGCCATGATTGAATTTTGGTGCTCCCATAATATGCAGGAGATAGATAGTCTTTTAATGTATATATATAACCAGTCATGGTTTGTGATATCTGTTTCATTAATTTATTGCTGTGATGAAATTGGTTATAATTCGACTTGCAGCAAACTAGAAAGGTCCTAGAACATGAAGAAAACCTTATATATGTGAAGAAAGTTGTAATACCAAATCTGGAGTAGTCGGTATATGGAATGATATTAGTTTAAAATCTATGTTTGGATGAATTTTCCCAAGTGGTCATGCACAAGAGCCAGCAATGGCAAATACCAAATGCAAAATAATAGGCTATTAATTGATGCAGGGTTTTTAGTTTTGATGCGCTTCGATCTTGAAAAATTAAGCAGGCTCAAGAAAATTATTTCATTGTCAATCATTGATTATGAAGTGGAGCAACATTTTCATACAAACTGGGCATATAATTAGTTTTGCATATCTTAAATAACATGCTAAAGGTGAAACCTACAGCTCTCTCTCTCTCTCTCTCTCTAGGTGTGCTCTGACTTCTTGTGTCTTCTTATTGCACGTTTCAATGTCGTTCTATTCTCAATCCTCTTTTTAAGATTTTTACATGCTATCTTGTGATAACTTTGTTGTCCATGCCTGAATGGGCATCATATCCGTTTACTGACCAAGATATGGTGTATTGAGTGATATTTAATTTAGAGATGTCAATATATAAACCTAGTTTGAATCCGATATCCAACTGAACTTGCTGTAAAAAAGCAGATATAGAAAAAAAAATCTAACATGTGATTAAGAAATCAGACTATATTCAAATTTAAGAATGAATACGAGCATATTCAGACTCCGATTCAGATTTTAATAAATTCCCGTTCTGGTTCAGATCATTCTTAGTTGTAAATAAATATCTTATAGTTAATGTCCATATATTTTAAAGGTCTACTCTTAGTAGATTGTAATGTGGTTCTAATTGGATTTTAAAAGTCACATTCACATGGGGATGTGAATTTACAAATTCTTCAATTTGGATTGTGAATTTGGATTCATGTATGTTGTAAACTTTTCTTCAGTTGATTTGAATCCAAGTACGTGAACATTCATAAAAGCGGACATAGTTAAGAGTCCATCCAATTATAATACGATCAATTGACATCCTCACTGATGTTGTACGTGAGCCTGCCAACATCACCCCGTGTTCATATTGTAGTGCAACAGATAATTTAAAATTCCAAATTAAAAAATGTTTTTTTCTAAGATCGATCCTTATTAGTCGAGTATTGTTTCCGCAATAGGCTGATATGGGTTAATAACATTCGATGATGAAAACATTGTGCTGCTATAACAAGTGCCATACATGATTAATGCTTATACGATTTCTATTTTCATTTCCTTTTAGTTAATTTATTTTTCACAAATTTCCCCTTCTACTTGTTTTTTACTTACTTCTACACGTTCACACACTTCGAAATTACTTTTTGATGCAGAATCCTGACAAGTGCAAGGCAGACAGGTGTGGATAATTGCGCACATATAGCCACAAAATTTTTTTTATTTTCAAGATGAGAGAGAGGGTTATCCCATGGCCCGGGTGAAAGCTGAAGCCCCTGTCCTTTCCTTTGCCTTTGCCTGCATACTCTAGAGCTACGTCGGTACCAAGTAAAATGACAAAAAGTATTTATATTGATATTATCATTTCTTGACAAATTTTCTCATTTATATATTGGTACCCATTAAAAATTTAAAATTGTATAATTAGTGTTCCTTAACCACAATTTTCTGGCTCCGCCTTACCGTGTGAAATCACAAGGAGCAACCATGCTCACTTCTGTAGCTACGATTTTCGTTATTGTATCACCTTCAAGTACTGTGTTATATATGCACTAAGGATCAGCCAGTCGGTTTGTCACCGCAAAGTTTAGATTTTGAATAATAAATCAGTTACATTATGCATAAATGCAATCGTAGTAGTGTCACGTTTTGTCCAAGGCAAAGCTACACGAACACAACTAAATATTAAAGGAGTTTTATCGCTGCCTTCTAGAGAGTTCATGTTCGTTTGCATTTTTTGGATGGCAATTGAACTGTACTAAGAGTTACTTATTCACAACCATTTCACCATTTCCATTTCGTGCAACTAGATAATCCCAAGAAGTCAAATGAGGGTTTGGTAGCTACTAGTAGTCATATACATACATTAACTATATATTTAGTTTGATGGTTACAGTAACAAGAAGTATACTTCAGTGAAGCATACTAAGAAGAGGAGTTGCATATATACTGGAGTTATATTTATATACATATATATATAACTCCAGTATATATGCAACTCCTCTTCTTAGTATGCTTCACTGAAGTTATATATATATAACTCCAGTATATATGCAACTCCTCTTCTTAGTATGCTTCACTGAAGTATACTTCTTGTTACTGTAACCATCAAACTAAACATATAGTTAATTTTCCTTCTTATTATAACCATGCAGTAAGAGTTTAAAACCTTAGGTCTTGACCTGCAGTCTCCATTTACCCAATGAATCATTCATGCATGCAACATGAAATTGGAGCTGCATATTAGTTGCTCAACATTCATCGTTAGGTGGATTTGCAAGGAGACAAAGGTAAGGAAGAAAAAACAAGGGTGGGAGGAAAGAGGGGAATAAATGCTATTCTATGAAATTTTTTAATGTTATGAGAGATTTGCCCATACCAACCAAGAATATTTTCTGTAATTAGATAATCAATTGATGCAATCAGCCCAGGGAGGTTGTAGGCCCACCTAGAGATATGAAATATATATAGGCCCTCGCTTTCTTTTGGCCAAAGAATGACACTTAAATGTGGAAGAGTATACCTCTTTTCTTAGCCATATATTTATCGACATTGAAAAAATTTTATCAGGTCTCATCCTCTGCTCCTTTTTCTTTCTCAGTTTTTCCGGGTCGCGTTCTTTGCCGAAGTTAAAGGTGTGTACTATTTTCTAGGGAGGATTCTGGGGCGTAATCGAGTTCGAAATGGAGATTAATTGGTTCAGATAAACGTTAGAATATTTGAATTGAATCGGATCACATTGGGTGCATTCATTTCATTGGGGATGTCAGATCTAAAGCTATCAAACACAACTAAAATTAAGATCCTACAGCTACTAGTAAGTAATATAGGGTTTAAGTTCTGGTGCAGGTGTTTACTTATTAAGTCCAGTGGGTAATTGATTCTAATGGACATCTGAATCTTAAAATGTGGATATGTTTTTCTATTTAATTACATATCTGAACTCGAAACACATTTCCAAGTTTGATTAAACAGTAGCTGATTAGTAGAACATGGTAGTTTGGATATGATTTTCTTGCTGATTAATTAATAAAATATGGTACGTCCGGTTGCTCACAATAGTGTGTTCTCTTCGTTGTCTGTGGCAAAAGGAACGAACAAGACAACTTAGTCACTTTTGGGATGTTAACAACCCACCATCCAAAGAAAACCAAATAAAGCATGAAGGCCTCCGGTTCCCCCTACTTCAAATGTCTTGTGTTGCATCAAGACCTTGTACAGTATACCATTTAACTCAAGTGTCATGATCCCACCTTGTGCTGTACAAAAGGGTAGCATTCATAGAAATCAAATAAGTGATGTGTGTTAGTCACTTGACTAACTGAATATATGAGAGTACAACACATATACGTAAAAAATATTTCAAAAAGTTTCTTGAACGACAAAATTAAATAATGTTCAACAATAGAACAAGATCTATTTTGCACCATATCTAATGGATTCCTTGTTTTGGATTGAAGAAGCAATGCCATGCCCCTAGGCAGAAAGATTGTCCAACTATCATCAAATTTTTACTTGTTCTTCCGAAAAATTTCCTAAAAATTGTTCAAAATTTTGATACTAGAGATTCGCAATTGCAAGTCCCGAAGAAAAGTTTTGCTGGCTAGCACACGAGTTAGGTGTTTGGAAGAACTCTCCTCCTCCCATAGACCACAGCATGTGCCCATCACTGATATGTAAGAGAAATGATTAAACGGAAATCCTATGGCGGTGCCGATTTGAGGCACACTCAAATGAAATGTCGTTGGAAGTTTGTCTAAGATGTCCTATCTAGTGCAAGGTCTCAACATATCTCACTTGTATGGGTTTCACATCTAAGGAAGAAACCCAAAAAGGGGGCGGAAGAAAACGCAAAACAAGACACAAGTAAAGAAATAGAGTAAAATGTGGACCGAGTGTGACAGAAACTTAGTTCAGCATTTACTTGTACTATTACGCTGTCGAGACTTAGAATCTCAATAGTTACATTTAGGCTTTTTTCCAAAGCCAAACAAACGCCCCTTTAAAAACAGAAAAAATTAGGGAAGCTTTTACTTGTAGGAGATGGGAGGGATAAAGGGAAGTTATATTAGTTCTCTCATGGTGTTGTCTTTGCCAGGTTTGACGGTTGAGGCTCACCTTTCTTATAAAAAATATATATATACACAATAAAAAATTAAAAAGATACATAAAAAAAAATGAGGAAGGTGACGGGTGATAAGCATTGGGATGGATATTTTATTAAAGCACATGCATTTGGCGTCACGCTTTAGATAAACTTTCAGAATTTGATAGGCTGCTGAAGCACTAGACCTTGCCCTCTTCCCTTTTTGTCCGGATAATGACAGGCCTCCTACTTTCCAGGAAAGTCTCGGAGTTAAATTACTTTAAAAAATATGAACATTACAAAATGGACGACACCGTCCGCACTTAAGCAGGTCATTAACAGACATGAATATCAACAATTTATTTTAATATCAGCAATTATATACAGCAATAGTTGGAATAACGGAGCTGAATTGGAGGTTCCAAATGAATAGATTGCAAGAAGCAGGCCACAAAAATAGTGCTAAGCAGCAAGCAGTAAGAACACCAACGATGCTGGAACTGCACTTTGGCCCAAGCTTGAAACTCTTTCTCATTCCCACCCAAGGATTCTCTTCTTTAGCAAATTTTCTCACTACCACGTTCTAAACACCCCTGACTACTTCACACTGAAGGAACAGATGTTTCACATTCTCCTCTGCCTAACAACAAATGAGCAATGCAAAAAAAAAAAAAAAACCAACAGGCCCTCGCCAGCACAGAACCATTCCACAAGGTAGGTCTCCAAAATTCAACAGCACCTTTCCACATTGTAGCTTGCCAAATATTCACAGCATCTTCATCTGCTTCACTTTATTAGAAATCCAGCAAAATTGGTCTCTAACATCTTGAAAGGCCAAACTCGACAACTATTCTTCACTCTCCCTCCCTATCAACCCTAAATCCCTCACCTTTTTCTTGGCCTCCACAATCTTCAAGCTCAGGTCCAAGACTACCTGACTATACTGTTCCCCCTCACTCTGTGCACCAGAATATCTTGCCTCCACTGGTCAACTCAAAACTTGACCTCTTTGCCATTTCAAATTTCCCCATTTCTTTCATCTATGCATCTCCATGCGCACCCTAGGCTTGTTGATGCAGTGCTAAGGAAAATTGTGTCCTCCAAATCACAAATCAACAAACTTCAATTGAGGATCAAAGGAACAAACAATAGTGGTCAACAAAAAAATAGTCTATGCCCTCTCTCTAACTCACCTTTGTTTCTTTGCTTATCAAAAAACTAACCCTAATAACCTAACATGAGGTATTTGTACCTCCACTTAAAACCAAATAGAAAATGGATCCAGAGATAAGATTTGGATCCAAAATGACTAAGCTAGCCTGAAAAGGGTTGAATCTGCACTGTTTTTGCCCCTTTGTCGGCACAAACCTCCTCACACGCACTTCCTCTAGTCCTAAGTCTCGACTCCCACATGGATTTTTGCTGAAGTTTTCAATTAGTGCTCTCATCGGGAAGGGTCCTTGGACGCATCAAGTGAGTCCACACCTACCGGATCCCGCTGGTTTCACTTTTCTCTCTCTTTATAAGATCTTCTTCTCCCTCTTCATTTAAGTTAATATTTTTTTTTCACAAGCTTTCATATACATAAGTGTACATATATGTATATATATACATATATACAAGTATGTATATACGTAGAAAATACATATAAAATATATATCTCTCTCTTTCTTTCTAAATATTCTATTTGGTGATCTTTAAAATATTATCTTTCTCTTTCTCTTTATGAAAGTATTTCATTCTTTTGGATATTTTTCTCCAAAAAATCTAATGTTTTAACTTTTCATTCGTCAACTTCACCAAGACAAAGAAATAATGACCCGGTGTTGGAATCATGTTTGATGGTCTATAACCTCATTCTATTTTTAAAAATTTTTTCTTATTCATAAAAATATTTATGGTAATTTTATAAATAAAATTGAGAAACTTAGATGTATTTGATGGTAGGAATGCTTTTAGATGAATGTTATGGTTTTATGGTAATTTTATAAATAAAATTGAGAAACTTAGATATATTTGATGGTAGGAATGCTTTTAGATGAATGTTATGGTAAGAATGAATGATTTTCTTTTAATCATGTAGGATCAATGCCTTCATACATCCACATTTACTTAACAATATGAATGATCACAACCACATCTCTAAAAGAACTTAAGCAAGATGAGATGAAGTTTTAACTAGGTAGTAACCGAATTAGAGCGAAACCTCAAACCTGCTTAAAGTTTTAAGAGAACACCAAAGTGATTTCCAAAAGTGATTTTCAAAGGTTTCCAAATGATATTTGTAAAGATTTTTCCACTCAAGATTTTCTAAACCAAAATGTTTACACTCTCAAATGGTTCTTCAAAACTTTCTCAAAAACTTGAAACATCAAATCTTCAATAATTTCTAAAACACCACGCCACATCTAGAATGAGAAAGACGTTTAAGCAAAGGTCCAACGAATATAGATTGTAGATGATTGGTAATTTTTATTATGATATTTTGGTTTTCAATTGTTCTTCAAAGAAATCTCTTAGAGGGTTAAAGGGCTTTATGGAAGAGATAGAGGAGTCAGTCGGGGTTGACCAGTTGTTACCACCCCAAATTTTTCCCAAAAGTATTTTAGACCCTAAACCAAATTCTAGACCAAAAACAAGTTCGCGACTATTCGATCCAAAATGAATCCTTAAAACCATGTCCGAACTCAAACACAATTCAAATTCAAAACTCAACTTTAAACGTGTGATTTAAATTCAAATTCCACTCTCAGATTTGAATCAAATCTAAAACACAAGTTTAGATCTAAATCGAGAATTTCAAACTCAAAATCCAAAACTCTTTTCAAAACAACAAAATTTGATGTTAGGAGCGCCACACGCACAAGCACAGGCCTTCCCTTTGTTTTATGTTTTGTTTTCATGCCAAGATGTGTTTTTGAGCCTAAAACACTCACTAGAACGCGTTGGTGACCAATTGAACCTAATTCAGATTTAAAACGAGCCCAGAGTCACTTAAAACGAAATCAGCCACTCATTTGTAATAAAAACCATTTTTTTACACATTTTAAATAATAAAATTGTTTATGCTTCTTATATAAACAACCTTTTATTTATTTATTCATTCATTCAATCATTTTATTTTATTTTGTTTTGTTTTTTTAAAAAATTTCTTGCACGACATGTGAGAGGTGCAGGCGCGCGTGACCACACGGTGAGTAGGCCCCATTTTGATAGGGCCTGGAGCGCAACAGCGCCCGAGCACGTAAGCCCCATTTTGATGATAAAACACCAGCGGTTTTGGTCCTTTTAGGTGGGCAATAGCCCTGCCCACACCCCAAGGGAGTATTTGCAGTGCTAATGGCTAATGCCACTTAGTCAAAACCTAACTTAAAAAAAAGTACTTGGAATTCGCATGAAATCTTGTTAAATTAAAAAAAAAATGAAATTTTGAGTTTTGACTCCAAAACTCTCTATAAATACTCTCATAATCTTCCCTCTTGGGCATGAACTAACCCTTGAGGAAACTTTAGTGTTTTCTCACCAAGTCCAAACTGTTCAAGGGAGCACATGAAAATCTCTTGGAGGAACACCTTCATCATCTTGGGGCATCACCTAAGGCAACCTTAGGATCATCATCTTGGAGCCTCATTCCTAATATCATTCATATTCGAGGTATATAATCATCTTCTTATCTTCATCTTTTTTCTCATTTCCCCTTGCCACCTCCCCATGACGATGCAAGAAAGCTCCAAGGATTTTTTTTTATGTAGAATCGAGAGCTACTCTTGAGTGCACCTGGTGAAATAAATTTTGTTTTATTTATTTATTTTTGAAATATGTTTGTTTTGTTCATCGTTTATGCTTGAGGTGATGTCTATGTTTGATAAATTAATTTTTCCTACATTAATGGGAGAATGAAGGGTGAGAATGAGTGTTTAGGGTTGGGATCTTACTTTTAGGGAGGGTTAGGTTCATGTTTCATTTTCTCAATGATCTTGCCTCTTTATTTGTCTATCCTCTATGCTTATACCATAACAGGGTATCAAAGCATTAGCACAATGGATGATCATGAAGCAAAGACAAATGGTTCACAAGGTAATTCTAGTGGATCAGATTCCTCTCAGGTGCAGTCAAATCCATTTTATATGAATAATTCAAATAATCATAGGAATGTTTTCGTATCTCAACTTCCCAATTATGGAAAGAACTACAGTACATGGAGAAGAGCCAATTATGGCTCTCTTGGTGGGTTTCATTGACCTTCACAAACGGCTTTGGTGGAGCAAGCGATGATTGGCAAAGCTCCAATGGTAGTCACTTCAGATTTCACATTGGAGGAGTATCACAAACTTCTCTCCTTAATTAAGAATTAGCTAACAAATATTAATTCTATGGGTAATATGCTTAGCACATGTTTTATATATTCCTTCGCCAACAATATATGTGCCAATCCAACTATAATACAAAACATAAAATTAAGTGATGTGTTAGTGATGTAGCCAAATGGTAAGAACATCTCAGTCACTCACGTCAGTAAAGTCTCTTTATCATCATTTAACATTACAATATATTGAGTATACCTTCTTTTAAGGTAAATCTCCTTTCAGTTAGTGAATTAAGTAAAAGATACGAACTGTTCAATTACATTTTCCCTAATTATTGTGTCATGCAGCACCTAATGTCTATAAGAATGATTAGTCAATGGTTAGTCAGGTTGATGTAAAATGCAAAATCTAAGTTCTTCAGCAAGCTTCCATATGTGAACAAAAGTGCTTTGCTGCTTCCACTCACAAACTTCGGCCTAGGAGATTTGGCCATCTATCACTTTCATGTTTGAAATTCATGAGTTGAGCATCTTACTCTAGACCTTGAGTGGAATAAAAATTATCTCCTGTTGTGGAGCTAAACAAACTCGTTTAAAGTTTGATTTTTTGAGTGAGATTTCTACTTGTAGACCTTTGTTATGACATATGGGGGTTCTATGCCCAACCTTATATTTTTGGAGCTCATTATTTTTAAGTATTGCTGATAATTTATTCTCATGAAATGTGGATATTTCTCATGAGACAAAAATACGAGTTCTTACATCTTGTTAATTTTTTTGTTGCTTTAACTAAACCTAGTTTGGTTGTAAGCTTTGTGATTTGAAAATGGAACTTTTTTTTTAAGAAATTAAAAATTTTCTTCATGAATACGATACAATTCACCAATAGTTGTGTGGCGACATCACAACAAAATGGTGTGGTGGAGCATAAGCATAAACATTTACTTGAAATAGCTAAAGGTCGTCATTTTGAATCTAATCTTCCTATGTGGTTTTGGAGCGAGTGTATTTAAAATACCACTTATTTAATTAATTGAATGCCTTCACCAAATATTAGTGGATTAACTCATTTTGAAAAGACTCTTTGGAAAAAAACCACATGTCAAGCATCTCCAGATTTTCAATTTTCTAGGTCATGCTAGAAATGTAATCAATATAAAGACAAGTTTCAATTTAGAGCTTGCAAATGTGTTTTTATTGGCTATCTTGATAGACAAAAACTTGTAAAGTCACGATTTAAAAAATCATAAAGTTTTTACCACTAAAAATGTTGTGTTTCATGAACAAGTCTTTCCTTTTCAAAATGAAACTAAGCTGGAAAAAACATTATGTTTGCCATCCCAAGATGAAGCGGCCTATGAGCAGATCCAACTAACCAATCCTAAGTCAGATCCAAATAGAACATATTCGAACTTCTATAGAAATCATACTCAGTTGATGTAGAAGTCACCAACATAGAAAAGAGTTCATCCACTAATTTGGAAGAGACAGTCCACTTCCAAACCATCAAATACCATTTCAACAAACCATTGAAAGTACCTAATAGAACTCAAACTAAGATCCAAAATCATGATTCAACTTCAACCAATTGTATTAGGAGGTCTACATGTGTCAGAAAGCCCACCTCTTGGCTAAAGACTTTTATTATTATCTCCACACCATGACAAAAACCAGCTACCCAATATCCAATTTCAAAATTTGTATCATTTTATTGATTCACTAACAGTCATGTTGTGTTTCACACACATCCTTAGCTTCAAAGTCTAAACCAGAAAATTTTAAAGCAGTAGTCAAGCATAAAGAATGGCATGATGCCATGAACTCAGAAATTTACACTTTTGTAGGACAACAAAGCCTAGACAATGACTACTATCCCTGAATGAGTCAAACCAATTAGATGCAAATAGGTATATGATATCAAGCATAGGTCTGAATGGTCTATAAAACACTACAAGGTCAAGCTAGTGGCCAAAGGCTACTCACAACAAGAGGGCCTTCACTGTAATGAGATGTTTGCGCCGGTTGCGAAATGGTAACCAATTTGCACTCTATTTGCAATTGCATCTAACTATGATTAGATATTATGCTAGAAGGAATTGAATAATGCACCCTTATGTGGAGGCATAATGAGGATGTATATGTGCAGGTACCAAAAGAATATACCAAACAAGGCAAGAATCAAGTATGTAAAGTTCTTAAGTCTCTTTACATACTAAAGCAGTCCCCGTGGAACTAGTTCCAAACACAATCGATGGCATTTAAAGAATTTGGATTTGTTCAATCTAAAGTTGAACATTCTTTATTTACATTTAAATGGAAAACTATATTTCTTGTAGTTCTAGTATATGTTGATGATATAATAATTGCAAGAAATAAGGAACACTTGATTACAAAATTCAAGACCTTCCTTTTCCAAAAATTCCACATGAAAGCTATAGGCAAACCCAAGAATTTCATGGGAATTGAAATCGCTTAAATGACAAAGGTATCTATTTGTCTCAACAAAAAATACACATTGGACATTATTAAGGGGCAGATCTTCTAGGAGCCAAACCAGTGGAGTTTCAAATGGAACAAAGAGAAAGTGGATGTTGACCAAGGAAAACTTGTCAAAGACCCTACACAGTTTCATCAGTTGGTGGGATGATTAATCTACCTTGGCATTGCGAAACCTGACATTCAGTTAATTGTGGTGCATTCCGTAGTTGATTCATGCAAAAAGCTTGTGGTGCATATCCTTAGTCAGTTCATGCAAGAACTACGGACACCACATTTTCAAGCTGTTTTTCGTGTGATTTGATACCTAAAGTCAAATCCAGGTGTGAAGGAATTATGATGAGCAAATAGAATAATATGAACTTCAGTGCCCTATGCAACTCTGATTGAGCAGCATGCGAATGAACTCATAGTAGGTTACAAGCTATCGTTATTCTTTGGATCAGTGTATCTCTTGGAAGGCCAAGAAACAACAAACAATGTCCCGGTCATCTGTGAATGCCGAGTATAGATAGATGGCAAATGTGGTTTGTGAAATCACATGGTTTAAAAATATATTACCTATAAATCAAGCACATTTAGTCACAGTATATTGTGATACATTTTGTGGCAAATCCAGTTTTTACTAATGAATGGAACATATTGAACTGGATTGCCATGTTGTTTGAGAGAAATTACTTCAAGGTACGACTTCAGACGTGCTATATTCAATGCAAGGACCAATTGACCTTCACAAATAGCATTGGTGGATCAAGCCATGTTGGTCAAAGCTCCAAAGGTTGTCGCTCCAGCTTTCACATTGGAGGAGTGTCACAAACTTCTCTCCTTAGTCAAGAATTAGCTGACAAATATTAATGATGTGGGGAATATGCTTAGCACATGTTTTAAGTATATTCCTTCACGAACAATATATATGCCAATCCAACTATACTTTAAAACATGAAATTATGTGATGTGTCGATGATGTTGCCAAATGGTAAGCACATTTAAGTCGATCGCGTCATAAAGTCTCTTTATCATCAATTAACATTATAATGTATTGAGTATACCTTCTTTTAAGGTAAATATCCTTTCAGTTAGTGAACTAAGTAGAAGCTATGAACTGTTATGTGCCATGCAGCACCTAGTGTCGATGAGCATGCTTAGTCAGGTTGATGTAAAAAAAGAATTTAAGTTCTTCAGCAAGCTCCCATATGTGAGCAAAATTGTTTTGCTGTTTTCACTCATAAATTTTGGCCTAAGAGATTTGGACATCTACGACTTTCATGTTTGAAATTTGTGAGTGAGCATCTTACTCTAGACCTTGAGTGGAATAAAAATTATTTTCACATTCTTGTCATAGAGCTAAACAAACTCGTTTAAAGTTTCATTTGAGTGAGATTTCTTCTTGTAGATCTTTGTTATGAGATAAGGGGGCTGTATGCCCAACCTTCTATTTTTGGTTCATTATTTTTAAGTATTGTTGATAATTATTCTCGTGGATATTTTTCATGAGACACAAATATGAGATTTTAGATTTTGTTAAAAATTTCTTTGCTAAAATTAAACCTAGTTTGGTTGTAAATTAAAGCTTTGTGATCTGAAAATGAATCAATTTATTTCTCAATAAATGAAAAATTCTCTTCATGAATAAGATACAATTCACCAACAGTTGTGTAGCAACACATCAACAAAATTGTGTGGTGGAGCATAAGCATAAACATTTACTTGAGATAACTAGAGATCTTCATTTTGAATCTAATTTACTTATGTGGTTTTGAGTTGAGTGTATTTTAACTACCACTTATGTAATTAATTGTATGCCTTCACCAAATATTAATGGATTAACTCCTTTTGAAAGACTCTTTGGAAGAAAACCGCATGTCAAGCATCTCCAGATTTTCAATTTTCTATGTTATGCTAGAAATGTAATCAGTATAAAGACAAGTTTCAATTTAGAGCTTGCAACTGTGTTTTTATTGGCTATCTTGATGGACAAAAGACTTTACAATTTAGAAAACATAAAGTTTTTACCACTAAAAACATTGTGTTTTATGAACACGTCTTTCCTTTTCAAAATGAAAACTAAGTTGAAAAAAAATCCCCTATGTATGCCATCCCAAGATGAAGCGACATATGAGCAGATCCAGCAAACCAATCCTAAGTCATATCCTCATAGATCAGATTCAATCTTCTTTTGAATCATACCTAGTTGACCTAAAAGTCTCCAACATAGAAGAGTGTTCATCCACTAATTTGGAAGAGAGACCGTCCACTTCCAAACCATCAAATACTACAAGAACAAGTATAGGTTTGAATAGTCTATAGAGCACTACAAGGTTAGGCTAGTGGCCAAAGGCTATTCACAACAAGAAGGGCTTGGCTGTAATTAGATGCTTGCACCAGATGCGAAATGGTAACCAATTTGTACTCTATTTGTAATTGCAGCTAACTGTGATTAAATATTACGTTAGATGGATGTGAGTAATGCACCCTTACGTGGAGGCGTAATGAGGGCATATATGTGCAGGTACCGAAAGAATACACCAAACAAGGAGAGAATCAAGTATGTAAACTTCTTAAGTATCTTTATAGACTTAAGCAGTCCCCATGGAACTAGTTCCAAACACTCTCGATGGCATTTAAGAATTTGGATTTGTTCAATCCAAAGCTATTCATTGTTTGTTTACATATAAATGGGGAAATATATTTCTTGCAGTTCTAGTACACGTTGATGACTTAATAATTGCAAGAAATAAGGAGGACTTGATTACAAAATTCAAGACCTTCCTTTTCCAAAAATTCCACATGAAATATCTAGGCAAACCCAAGAATTTCAGAGGAACTGAAATTGGTTGCATGATAAAGGTATCTATTTGTCTCGACAAAAAAATACACATTGGACATTATTGAAGGGGCAGGTTTTCTAGGAGACAAACCATTGGACTTTCAAATGGAACATAGAGAAAGATTGGATGCTGATCAAGGAGATATTGTCAAAGACCATACACAGGTTCGTCAGTTGGTGGGGAGATTAATCTACCTAAGAATCGCACAACCTAACATTCAGTTAACTGTGGTGCATTCCTTAGTTGATTCATGCAAAAACCTTGTGGTGCATGTCCTTAGTTGGTTCATGCAACAACTACAGACACCACATTTTAAAACTGTTTTCATGTGATTTCATACCTAAAGTCAAGTCCAGGTGAAGGAATTATAATGATCAAATAGAATAATATGAACTTAAGTACCTTGTGCGACTCCGCTTAAGCAGCATCTCAATGAACTCACAGTAGGTTACAAGCTATCATGTGTTCATTGGATTCTCTTGGAAGACCAAGAACCAACAAACGATGTCCAAGTCATGTGTGAATGCTGAGTACAGATCCATGACGACTGTGGTTTGTGAAATCACAAGTTTAAAAGATATATTACCTAATTTAGAAGTAAATCAAGCACATTTAGTCATAGTATATTGTGACAATTAGGCACCATTGCATTTTGAGGAAAATCCAGTTTTTACTAATGAATGGAACATATTGAACTGGATTCCCATGTTGTTTGAGAGAAATTACTTCAAGGTACTACTTCAGATATGCTATATTCAAAGCAAGAACCAGTTGGGGATTTGTTCACCAAAGCTCTAGGGAAGGAAGTGTTCCATAATCTACTGAGCAAACTGGGTGTAGCATTTTGCGCTCTCCAATTTGAGGGGAGTTGTTGAGGATTATCTCGAAGCATGAACATTATTGAATTATCAAAAATATTATTATTACGCTGAAATTGGAGAGAGTATCATGCCGCTGAAGAAGCTGCTGTTGGAAGGTTGAAATGCTTCAGATACAGGAAATGCTGTTCTTATTCTCATGCCTCGCTGTTTCTCTAAGATTGGCAACCTAAAATAGTCAAAAGGAAGGCATATTGTGAGTAGGGGACATGATGTTCATATTATCAAATAATCCTAAGTGCCTCGCTGATTCTCTAAGAGTGGCAACCTAAAATATTCAAAAGGAAAACATATTGTGAGTAAGGGTCCTGATGGGTACATGGTACCCAGCCCAGGTTTGCTTAATAAATTTATTTTTAATATTGTTTTATATTAAATAGTTTTTTATTCTAATTGGGCCAGGCAGTTGGACAAGGTTCGAGCTATGAGCATGGGTTGCCGCCTGGCTTGAGCCCGACTTCTTATAAGGCTGACTCAGCCCTCTACCTAGCCCGAAGCACTGTAAACCTTGTATATAGTTGTTGAAATAGATGTTGTAATTAGGCATATACATTCTTCGTACGAGCTTCATTTTTCAATAGAACAAAGTTCTCTTCCTCGCCCCTTCGATTGTGTATCCTACTTTCAGATCGAAACAAAGTTTAGGACTGGGTCGGCTTGCGTGCGCAGGAGGCTGATCAAACAAGGAACTTGCATTCTAAGTCCACCCCACAAGCTAGGGGATCGAAGTCTCTCCAGTTCGAACCTCCATATGTCATTGGATTCGATCCAAGTCCGGACCCCCTCTGGATTTAGAGTGGCCGTCTGCCGTCTCTGCTCTAGCCTCTAGGTCATTCTCCCAGAGAGAGAGTGTGTGTGAGACAGGCAGAGAGAGGGAGAGGGACAGAGAGAATGGCGGCCTTCTCTTCAGCAAGAAGCGCTATCCTGAAGCACCTGAGACTGAGAGCACACGCTGTTTCTTCTCCGTTCCCTTCTTCTTCATGTTGGTCGTCGTCGTCACCTGCGCTGGTGCGTCTGCTGCGTTTCTACTCAGAGGAGGTGAGGGGTTCCTTCCTTGATAAATCTGAAGTCACCGATCGGATCATTTCCGTCGTCAAAAACTTCCAGAAGGTCGACCCTTCCAAGGTACCAATCTCCCCAAATGCCTTTCGGCCCTAGTTCCAATTTAGCCTCTTTAATATGATTGGCTGCTTTCCTATCTCTGTGGTTCACCAGTAAGATATACAATTTGATTTTTGTTATTGGTTGCTCGCGCTGTTGGAAATGGAGCCGTTCTCTTTGAGCTGTGCTTCTTTTTAATTATGATTTTGTTGGGTGCCACAGCATTGATCTTTTGGTTTGAACTCCAAAGGTGAATCAGAAACACGAAAAGGTTGGAGTGTCTGCACATTGTCTTTCTAGAAAGCGAGTTTCTACTGTTCTCAGAATTTCTGCAAAGGGTTTAGGTTTGAATTGCCTCTCTGTACGGTTCAGTTCTGGATTTGAGGGGAAGAGGCCTCTACAACTTCTGTTTTTTTTATTCATAGATGCTTCATTCGAAATTTGGAGTCTTCTGCGGATCATGGGGAAGGAGAATTCTCAGGTTCTCTTCTATTCGTTTGGTGACATAAGCAGGCTGATTGGTAACCCTAATCGTTACTCAAACATAAGTCCCCTTGGTTGTGCCAGCAATCATAGCATGACTCTGCTTGAACCACCGTATTTTAGCCTCAAAGGTTACATTTTTTCTGGGGATTCCTTCCACTAAACCAACCCAATAGGTCCTGTCTAGAGGATTCTATTAGGTAGGTTCAATGTAGTGTAGGTAGTCTTTATGCTGCCACCTGCCTTTATCTTGCGTCTGCGCCATCAACCTTCCAGAACCAAGAAAACGAAGTCGTGAAAATCCAATGTTCTGATAATATTATAGGATTTAAGTTGATAGTCTTGGCTTCTTCAGTTCATAAATTCTGATCCAACTTACTGAAAATTTATGTTTTTAAAAACTTTTATGCTATGTCACACGGATACGGGTACGGGTATCCTGTGGGTACGGGTACGGGTACGCGGATACGGCAAGTTTCAAAATTTTAGGATACGCGGACACGGCGAATATTATGTTCAAAAAAATTAAAAAAACATGAAATTAATATTCACTCTTACAATCTCATAACTCATAAGTCATAGCTGATAAGAAAGAAAGTTTCAATCAAACAAAACATTGTTCATAATAATCACCAATCTCATAAGTGATAAGACATAAGCAAGAAAGTCTCAAACAAAACATCGTTCATCACAAAACATTGTTTACCATCGTTCTCCTCAAATCCCCAAAGTTGAAACCCTAACTTCTATTATCGAAAATAATAGACAAAACACTTACCTATCTGTTGCAGCCTGCCGCCGGATGCCACTGGAAGTCGCCGTCGCCCGCCATTGCCTTACTGCGCTGCCAGCCTGCCGCAGAAGCCGTCGGGCGTCGAGGGAAGGTCGACCGTCGAGGGTAAATGGTAAGGCGTAAAACAAAACGCGGGATATAAAATGGGTTATAAAAGTGCTTTGGATCGGGTCTGACCCAGACCCGATCCAAAACGTATCCAGCCGTATCGCCGTGTCGGTATCCCCGTGTCAGCGTGTCGACACCGGTACTCGACCCATTCTGACGTATCCGTGTGACATAGCTTTTATGATATTAACATGAAACATTTGTGTGGCTAGATTTATCAAGAAATACTTGAAAAAAAACATGAAATAACTCTGTCAGAGGATTGTGCCTACATGATAGATGATACATACACACAAAAGCATGTCGTACACATATATACAAACATACATATATAAACGGACATGTGCATGTGTATAAAGACATATATACACAATTATATATATATATATATATATATATATATATATATATATATATATATATGTATATATATATATATATATGTGTGTGTGTGTGTTTATTTATGTTCATTTTTTAATTGGCCAATATCTATGTCACATGGGTCCGGGTATGGTATGCCGGTACGGACATGGTAATTTTGAAAATTATGGGTTCGCGGGTACTCCAAATTTTATATTCTCAAAAATGATAAAATAAAATAAAAAAAAACATCAATAGTTCACTTCACTTCATTCTCAAAAAACATTTTGTAGGTACGCGGGTACTAATCCCCTACCATTTCCTTCCCCTGAACATGGTGATAGAAGGAGGAGGGAGATTCTTCCCTCACTGTCGGGCAACAGTGCCGGCAAAAGGCTTGGCGCCATTGTCCAGCAGCAGGGAAGAAACTCCGTTCTCCTTCCTCCATCATTTACTACCAAAAAAAAAGAGTACATGACAGTCGCTGCTCAGGCTCCCTGCCCACACAGTGACACATTCTAGGTAAGGGGTTTAAACTTATTTCAGATTTCTTATATTTGTCTTGGTTTCGTTCTTTGTAGAAGCCTTCCTACACGCAGCGCCTTCGTGATGCTGATGAGCATAAACCCCCCAAATATAGAAAACAAAGACAAACACCATTGTCATGTAGTCGAACATGTCATCCCCAATAAAAACATCCCCAAATCAAGAAAATGGAAAGATCGATGATTTTACCGTTCAACCTTTAAACGGAAACATCCCCAAATGAAGATAATATCGAAACCCTAAGTTGTAATATCAAAAAGAAAAAAAAACACTTACCTGACTTCTGTCGGAGAACATTGGACGACACCCTGGGTCGCCAGATGTCGTCGTCGCTGCCAGTCATTGTTGCATGCAGGAATAGCTGTAGAAAACACAGGTGAGTCAGGTCTGCTGCAGAGCTCGACACTGGATCATTGTATAAAACTAAAGAAAATTTTGGTTTAGATAGGGTCTGACCCATACTCGATCCAACCCATACCCAAAGCTTCCACTGTACCCGGTTCCGCGTACCTGAGTACCGGAGCATGTATGTGGGGCAAATTTACGTACCCCTCTCACGTAGGCCAATATGTATATGACATTGGAATTATTTTACTATTTACAGTGGGAAACTTTTCTTCAAGATACTAGGTTTGTTTTCCATGTCCATCATTAAGAGGTTATTTGACAGTTGGAACACTCTGCGAGTGTTTCGTTAATCTATCCGAAAAATTGGGGCAGATTCATGGAACACTAAAACTATGTGTTCATGAATTTATCTCAAACTTTGGGGCAAGTTCATGGAACAATTACAAAGTGTTCCATTTGCCAAACGACCCTTAAGGTAACTGGTAGTTTTGAACCACAAGATGGTGTTTGAGATGGCAACCCATGTCAAAAAGTACTAGAGAATAGAATATGCTGAATATGAGGTTTCAAATATAGGCGATATAGAAAATTATGCCATAGAAAGAAATCGTATGCATAAATATGTCAGTCAGCTAAATCTTTTAGAATTTTAGATGCTCAAGGTTTAAAATGAAGTATCATTTCATGAATTTATGTAGTGTATCATAAGCAACAGTATCAGTGACCAAAGACCAAAACATGCATCCAACAACACATGTTCCGCACCGGCACCCTCACCCATGTATTGTTGTACATCCTTCTAATTATATATATATATATATATATATATATATATATATATATATATACAGATACAGGTACAAGCAAAACAATACATTCATGGAAGAAGAAATTAATGAACAAAGTGTGGAAGTAACAAACGTACTAAAAATCCAAAATAGATAGTGCCTTTCATCGAAATAAGTCATTGGAAAACCACCAGAGTGCTGAGTTTCTTCACAAGATTGACTGATAGCAGTAGAACCCTCAATAGAGTCGAGGGTTATTTTCTATGCAGCATATATATGCAGTAAGAGAAAAAAAAAACAAAAAGTCCTAATTTCAAAATGGAGAAGGACTTGGTCAACTTTGATAGAGTCCGAAAATAGATGGGTACAGTTATGGGTACATTGACCTTTCTGGCATGGCAATGATCATACCCGAAGAGTACCCAAGGCCATACGAACCATGCCGGTTTGATATGAGGAGCAGTACCCATGTGACATAGCTTACGATGTTTGTTTGAAGTTTTTGGCTTCCTATGGTGCATATGGTTCAATATAAATCATAAATGTGTCGATACATGATTAAAACATCAATGTAGTCGCACAAAAACTATATAAGATTGAGGCAACTAGAGCATGGTATATCTTGGTATTTTTTAAAAAGTTCTCACTATGGTGAAGGGCTAAAATCCATGTGCATGACGAAAAATAAAATTGCTTATGAAATTATTTTGAATATAGCATGCATGAGAAAGAAAATTCCAATCTGAAACAGCTTGCTTTCTGTTTGGAAATGGCATTTGGCTTACGATGTTTCAATCAGACTAAATGATCGATTCATACATAAGGTTTACTTCAGGCAATGTTATAAAAGGCGTAGCGTATCGCGTATCGGACAGGCCGACCTATACGCCGTATCGTAACGTATCGCAAACGTAGCGTAGCATATCGTAAAATTGATTTTTTAATTGAAAAAAATATTAAAAAATCAGAAAAAATAGAGAAAAATTATTAAAAATCTGAAAAGATAAACAAAAGATCAGAAATCAAGAAAAATAGTTTCAAATATCAAATTGATCGTCATACATAAGGAACATTCATGTGTATCGACAACACATTCAAAAATAAGAATCCATCACAATTTTAAAGTTGAAAATTTTATAGAATCTTAGGACTTGGAGCCTTAGGACTTAGATTACATTACAATTTCATAAGTTCAAAACATATAGTTATCATCTTTCATGATTCAACGATAATATCTCCCCAAATTGATGAATGCTCGGTTATTTTTTATGAAAATGAGCAAAATCTCTCCCTTCCACCTCTTGGAGTCTTTAAATACAAGAAGAAAGAGAGGGAAGAGTGTTTAAACTTTAAAAATTAAAGAATTATGTGTTTTTTTCCGTATCGTACGATACGAGCGATACGCTTACGATACACGAGCGTATCATGTAGGTTTTTCATACCTATACGATATGTATAGTACGATATGGATAACATTGACTTCAGGGCAATGCAATGCAAAGCTGTTCTGCTTGAGTACACACTCACCTGAATACAAGAACCCCATTAAAATCTGGATGTCAAAGGTGTAATGGGCTTCTGCTTAGGTGCATTGGGTGCCAGGCTGATTGACTAGGTGACCGATCTAGGTGGGGCCACTCAGTTGTGTTGCCTGTTGCCCTCCTAGGCCGAGCCAACTAGGCATCAACCTTTTGATTTTTTTTTTTTTCCTCTTGATTGATTGTTGTGTGCATGGGTTCAAAATAAATAAATCAAAGGAAAATCACCTCTTATTCTCTCTATACTTTTGACCTTTCATGTTTTTATTTTTGGGGCAATTTCCTCGTCCATTGATGTAGCTGTTCCTTCTAACCCTCTTGTGTATATGGGAGCTCTTCCCTTCCTTAATTGATGCTTGATTCCTTGGACTGTCATTTGAGGGTAAGTTTTGTCTAATTATTTTCTAGGTACCTCTGCATGATATTGCTTATTAGACAAAATTGTTATACACATCTAATAATCTGCTTGCATATGCCTTTGTCTGTCTATACTAAATTGTTTCCACAGATGCAAGCATGCACACATATATTCATATATGCATATCGGCACCAATTTGTGCACATGGTGTTGGCTTCATGGTGATAAAGTATCTATCATTCGTTAATGCTGCTGCCACTTGCATGGATGAATTATCATCCTTTCTGTTCTTGTTTTGACAGAGGGATACTTGCAAACATGCTTAGATGATGAGTTTCCAGGTGCACATTTTATATGTGCAAGAACTAATGTTCATTATTGCTATTGTTCAGGTAACTCCCACATCTCATTTCCAGAATGACCTTGGCCTTGACAGCTTGGACTCGGTGGAAATTGTCATGGCACTAGAAGAAGAATTTGGGTTTGAAATTCCAGATAATGAAGCTGATAAGATTGACTCGATCAACCTTGCAGTGGAATTCATAGCTTCTCATCCTCAAGCAAAATGAGTTGCTCCAGAGTCTTCTGATTCTACTCTGATGTTCTTAAACACTGTTCCTTTGCTTCCTTCCTTTATTGATGAGAAAAGATGTCAGCGCCCCATGCATATTTTGCCAAGAGGACATTCGGACCAAGGTTATGAAGTGCCTTTTATGTCTGCGCATGCTTGGTGAAAATAAGTGCACATGAATCTGTACCAGCCCCCAGAATGTTTTGACAGACTTCTATACGGAGCGTTTTATGTTTTCTTCTCCTCAAACTACTACTTTTCCCTGGCAGGATTTAGATTTGTAGGTGAATGAAATAGCTCGCTCACGGGAAGTCTATCGCTGTGTTTCTTATTACTAAAATGTTAGAGGTCCATCTTTTATTTTACACTATACTTCTTTATGTGCCTAAATTTTAAATGGGAGTTAAGATTCCTGAGGTTTTCTCTTCTTGCGAGAAGGAAAGTGTTGAAAAAAAAGACTCGAAACTTAATCCCCTTGCAGTTCGAAGCTGTACAATTGGAGACTTTAATTGTAAATGTAGTGTCAACTTGAAGCTAAAGACTTTTTGGGTTAGAAGTCTCATGTGTGCCTCCTAAAATATGCGGCCTGGTGGGTTGGCTTGATGTGTTCCTTCAGAGGTTGAAGACGAAAGATGGTAGAGGGGCTTGTGAAGGGTGTCAAGAGGAAGAACATGAACCGAGTTCTCATACCAACTCCATGGCTTGCTTTAAATTTGTTGTCTTGTTGCGGCCTGTATGGTGGTCACAAATTACCTGGACTTTGTTGGGCACATGGAGTGGTTTTGGGCTCCAAGTGTTCCTTGTTTGGAGTTACTGTAGAGACACATTTTGGGATGGCAACAGATTTGTGCAGATATCCCTTGATAACATCTGGTTTCAAGGGTGTAGATAGAGTAGTTGGTTGGTGTAGATAGAGTAGCAGGCTGGTGTTGGTCATTAGTTTGATTCTCGTGAGTGTTACTTCTATTGATTGTAAACTGTGGATGCACAACACTTTAATTAATTTAGGTTTTGAGGCAGTCTTGGACTACAGGGGCAAGGAAAAAGAGAGAAGGGCTCGACTAAAATGGCTTCAAGAGGGTGATTACAGTTTGAGCTTCTTCCACAACTATGCAATGGGATGAAACGGAGGAATAATTTGGTGAGGTTGAAGCCACACGGAGAACAGGAATTGACATGTTGAGTTCTTCAAATACTTTATCACAAGCTCTTTCTATTTCAGGAAGAATTCCTTTCTCCATGAGCGGAGGCTCGGAAGTATCAGGAGAGGAAAGCAGGTTCCTTATTTGCCCTTTAAGTAACTGCATCTCCAATCAGTTAGTGCAATTAGGTTTCTCATAAAATAGCATTAGGGGAGGCCATTCTTCTTTTTCCTACAATCTGGTTCATCAAGGTTTTGCTTTATTGGGATTCAAAACCTCCGAACCTTAATCATTCCCAATAACAGCACACTCAGAATTAAGGAGGGCATGAAGGAAATGGCAGGTAAGGAATGAGGACTGCCCATTTTGAGTATCGGTCTTGGCAAGGGTTGTAGGGATGTCAATGGATCGGATTCAAATTGATTTACCTTTTACCATACCCAATGAATTTGGATTTGAATGCCAACGAAGAAATGTCTACACAATATATCCAAATCCAAATCTTAAATTAAACATCTAAACATAATCTGAATCTGGATCTGACTTTTAAATATACAACTGATTCGGACCATATTATTATATACAAGAACTTACTTTCAAAATGTATAGATATTGGAAAGTGGAAACTATTTATAAATTAAAATGTGAATTTGAATTCAAATCCAAATGCGACTATATATTTGTTTGAAACTGAATCCAAATCTGATCTGAACTGATGCCATTTTTAAAATCAAGATTCAATATGATTTCTTAATGGGATTTTAATTTTTCTTTTACATATCTGACCTTTTGCATATACTTGGTAGGATATCCAACCCAAATCCAATACATTAACATCCCTCCCTCTCCCCCAAAAGAGGCACGGGCAATAGGAGGGTCTTCAAGCCCCTTTTCTGAACAGTGGGTTGTTAACCTCTCGCTCAACCATAACATTCTTAAGAGAGGTGTGCTTTAGAGGTGTTGAACAAGAGTGTGCCTGTGCATGTTCCTGCATCCCGCAAAACTCTATTTCAGCTAAGAACACAGAAGAAAACGTGCTTCATGCTGTGTGGACCGTCCCGACATGCACCCCGTTGGGGCCGCATTGGTTCTCATTGTTCCTAGAAGTTCCAGGCAAACAAGATCCATTCTTGGCATTCCCGGAAGCAACAATCAATCCCCTCATAGACCAACTTTGTTTCAAAGGACTGTACTCATAGATATCTCATTCAAGGGGATAGACGCCTCTCAGTTGCTCATGTACTTCTGTTGCTTGATGATATACTGACTCATAGAATTCATCTAATTGGAGAGAAATCCTATAAGTTATATCTTCAGATCTGTCATTTGCTAGCTCAAGCGTTCTTGCAGGTCCTTTTGAGACACCATCAGACCTAAAGATCTTGCTCATGGCTGCATAATTTTTCTTTGTTTCTAAGCAACCAAGTGTCATCTTGATCGGGCAACATATATATAGTTTGTTTATGTGGCTTGTGAGGACAGGTCTAGGAGCTCAGGGTCTTTTTGATAAATAAATATACTCTATGCACTGCCAACAAGGAGCCAATTCCAAGCATATACAACTCATAGTTACCAAGATACAAAATGGAATACAAGAAGCAATGGAAGCTGAATCTCAAAGCACACCTCTAAAACTGCTGGGAAATAGAAAAATATTATATGCATAGGTAATAAAAAGTACGTAAAAATAGTAGTTTGAACTTCAAAACTTAATTGAAAAACATGAAAACAAGTGAAAAAAAGAAGGTAAAAGTTAACTATCTATATACTTATAGTAACAACATCATATCACATATACTTTTGTTGAAGGCACAAAATGCATTGGGAAAATGTATGGATTAAAAAAAAAATGAAAGAATATACTATAAAGCTAGCTAAAACCAACTATCGAAGAAGAGGATTCCCTGCTCCACAACGAAACAAAACTTCCCATAAATGAGAAGCTTCTCCGTTTCGAAACATGTTTGTGTGAAAGCTGCGAGATTCCCCCTTAGATAGAATTTCCTAGTAACTACGTTCATCCAAGTTGCCAGCTTGCTAGAAAACGCCAGCTATTCGCAGGCGAAATATACGGGAAAGAAAATTTCCTCTTTGGTTAGCTGGAGGTCATCAAATGGTCTCAGCCCCATGTATGTCTGCAAAAATTCACCGTCATGCCCTCTTCAAAAAAAGCAAACACATGGTCTACTTCTAAGACCAGTTAAACTTGATTACATACCTTTTTCTTAATGTTTACTTAGGAAAAACCATTGAAGGCGGCGCACAAACCACAAGGATTACGCTATGATCCTAGAGTGTGAACGCCGTTGCTACTCGACTACACTACGACCCTTGAGGCAAATTGGCTATATAATTGAATTGCATAGAAAATAGCTGAGGGGATTAGACTCCTTAAAACAATGTTGAAAGACACACCTAAGGTAGTGTCGACTCGTTTAACTCCTTTAACTCGTTTAGAGTTAACTAGTGTAAGCATTAATTTGTTGTTTAACTCGTATAAGCATTAACTCGTGTAACTCGTGAAACCAGTTTTGGTAATATTATATAGAGTACCAGTTTGCTAGCCAAGACGAGTATAGAAAAGTTGAGTTCCTGAAACTCAAACTCAACTTGTTTATCGGTTCGAGTATCTTTTTAAGCTCGAACTCAGCTCGTCTATAACAAGTTGAGCATGAGGAGCGGAGTTTTTTTTTACCGAGTTGGAGTCAAGCCGGAGTTGGCTCGGCTCGTTGTGCAGCTCTGGTCAGTTCCCTTGAACTGGATACGTGCAATAATGATGCTGTTGGCGAATAGCTAAACAAGATACTGTTTGGTGGGAGTCACTTTCCATCCTGGGGTCTTTTCCTTTTAATCATCCAACAGCTTCACCTGCAACTCCAATTTAAGGCTTCTCTCTCCAAGAGTTGCCGTCTCAAAGGCGTGTTTGTTTCGCCAGGTAAGAAGGAACCATTTTCCGCTGCATTTGGTCCCGCCTTCTACAATCCTGTCTCAAATGGTAAGGAAAAGCAAAATCAAACCACCTCAACTTTCCTTTCAGAATATAATAAAAAAGGAAGAGATGTGAGAGAAGTGTGGGTCTCAGATCCTTCCAACTGAGTCCTTTGTCGCCAACAGTCTCTTATACGACGTCTGATGCATTAATCAATGGTAGGGAAGATACTGGACTTAGTTGGCCTCCATTAATTTGCATCCCTATATATGACATGTTGGCCAGCTTCACTGTCGCCGAATCATTAATATTTAGGATCAGCCAACTCCGAATTGGGTCGGGTAGCCGAAAGACAAGTGGTTGATCATCTTCTCGACATGTGGTTCGGACCAATATGCTCTCTTGAGTCCAATATCGTTTCAAATCCAATACGTGGGGAACCGGTTCACTGGTTGAGAGAAGCAGGCGCTGAGGTAGAAATTTTTCATGAGAGAGGCCGAATTAATGATTTTAAATTTTGACTAGGACCGAAATATCATTTTTCAAAATTTGTATATAAAATAAATGAAATTTTAAAAAAAAAATTGAAGTGGAGCCAAGGCCCCCTACCTTGGCTCCGCCCCTAGAGAGAAGTGTGCCATGTGTCAATACTATTCAGTTATTTATTAGTTTGTTAATGTTTTAAAGTTTGTGTTAATCTTTTTCTGCTCTTACTTTTATATTTTTTTATTTTATTTAAATAATTGTATGCCATTTCTTTCTGTTTGGTTATTATTAAGCCAATTCAGCTGATCAATCGCTGAATCAGCTGATTTACTGGATCTTGGCTGATTCGATTGAAATATTCTGATTTTAATCAATACATTGTTTGATGCATATACCAATTGCCTAGGACCTTAGAAATTAACGATGTAAATCCTAATTTAAAAATGCATCATATGTTGAGTAATCCGACTTTTGAAATATAGTTTAGAAATTTTCAGAAAATGGATATTTCTAGGTCGAGTAACTTAACTAAAAACAACTACATTTACACCATGAAATAAGGTCTCTAAAATATATAAATCCTTTTACTTGAAAATCAAATTGCAGAAAATTAAACAAACTTCTACCTGCATTGTTTAGTTATTATCCCTTTCTAGCTACTTGCAATTGTAAGGAATACCTTGCTGCCACTATTTAATATGGCGACGGCCCGATACAGGCTCAAGGGGCTGATTCTAGATTGTACCAGCACCTGCACTATTCCTGGGGCGAGGGAACCGATACGCCCCTGCCTGCAAGTATTGACAGCGGAGGCCAACTCCACCTGTAAACCATCTGGCATGTCCCAGACAAGACTCCTGTATATATCTGACTGAAGACCAGGACAAGACTCCTGCCCCGTCATGTATATATATATATATAGGCAGCTGATGGATGCCAGAACATCGGTTATCCATCGGATTCCTTTTTGGAATTCCCTTTTAGGGCAGACAGCAGCATTCATGAAAGGGCTGCAGCGGGAGTGCAGGTTGCCCTTGCCCCACACGGACACCGAAATTGGTTGCAGTCTGATCTGCTGCCTACTCTTTCCAACCCATCCTTCAATGCATGCCAACAGATTGTGCTGTTCAGATGTTATATTCCGCAAATTTTATATACTTATATTATAAGTTAAGTTTCATTTCCCTTGTTCTAGCTGCAAGGTCTAGAAGAAATTAGCTAATTCTTTTCATGTACAAAAAATAAATAAGTGTAGTTTGGTCAAGCGTTGATTCTTAATTACAAAATTCTATCCGGCGAATTTGGCAGTGGATTTTTTGGGCTTTGAACCATGTGATTACATATCTACAGTTGAAAATTTAAAAAAAATAGCTATATATATATATATATATATATATATATATATATATATATATATATATATATATATATATATATATATATATATATATATATATATATATATATATACATTGAGGGAGAGAGAGAGAATTTGGTAAAAACCATACCACTTGGGTAAGGGATAAAAACCAGACCTTTTAATTTGTGTTAAAAAGTGTTCTAAACAAAATTGAACTCCTTAATGTGTTTATAAGCACTAATTTCTATAAATCATTTTTTAGTTCAAGTTATTTTCATAAAAAGAATTGATCATTTCTAATATCAAAATTTTGATGCTATAAGAGCTGTTCATTTTTCGATTATCTAAAAAAGCATTATTAAAGTAAAATTTGATTAACATAATATATGTTTCTCACCAAATCACTCTTGTATTTATAAGGTCAGGTTGCAGAAAAATGCCTTAATAATTAATTTTGATGGGTATGTCTTTTGTTCCTGACCAAACCTGACGGTAGGTCAGGGATAAAAGCCAAACCATTTAAGTTGGATGTTTAAAGTGTTTTCCTTGAAATCTAACCTTACTGATATGATGTTAAAGACTAAGTTGTTGATCATTTCTTGAACTTTAATAGTGTTTTTATAATAAGCAAAATTGATTGGCACCATTTTGATAATAGAAAATTCCACATTTTTCATAAAAACAACTTGAATCAAATCATGTCTTATATGAAATATTTTTTATAACTATATTAAGATGTTTATATTTTATTTAAAATTAAATTTTGACAAAACATTAAAGCATGTGGTTTTTATCCCTGACCTAACCATCTAGTTTCTATCAATATATATATATATATATATATATATATATATATATATATATATATATATATAGAGAGAGAGAGAGAGAGAGAGAGAGAGAGAGGCTCTTCCATGCATGGGAGTGGGTGCAGTGCCAAATTGAGCTCGTAATACATTATATTGCCATTTGGGGTGTTCCCATTTTCACAATGCAACATGGAAGCAACACACAGATCCATTACGTCCGACCATTTTGCATTCAACAGGATCAACAATGAGTTTGTCAAGATTCCAACTAGTTGGCCTCACCACTGCTCCCAAAATCTAGGTTTCAGCTCTAGGCTTTTCTTCGCGCACTCATTTAAAAATATATTCATCGTAGGAAAGGCCTTCTTTTTCGGTCTTCAGCAAGCAGATCTGCAGAATCTTTCTACAGAAATGCCGTCTATCTTTCAAAAGCCTTCAAGACTAATTGAGAGGGCCAAAAGTTGGCTGCCCAGTTCACCTTGTCAGGTTGGTTGTAGGTTCTGACTTGCTCTTCTTCATTGTCCGCTTTCCTCCGCTTCTCCAGGCCCCATCATCTCTGCCTCTGATCTTTCTTCTCCATGTTTCTTCTTACTTACTGGTCTTGAGTGTGCATCACACACTGGACATGTTCTGACATTAAGGCAATCCTGGAATTTCACATCCCAAAATATTTTGAATTCTTGGTCTCCTCTAGAAATCCAACCCCAATGTGGCTTTTTGGACAGTACCTTCTCGACAAGAAGAGCAATAACAACGAGAGATAATAACGATAACAATAATAATGGTTCAAGGCTGTGTATTGGGGAGATTGCAATGCATAGCTGTAATTGCAGAGCCACTTGTGCAGAAGAAGGGTGCTTGAATTCCTGGCAAACGGACAGGGCTGTTCTAGGGGTCAAAGGAACAAGGAAGAATGAATGATTGTTGCCTTGGAAATTTAAGCATTGAAATGGGTGGTGGGGATGGCCCCTCCTTTTCACCTAAACCAAGATGAATTTGTTGTTGCATGATGAACAGTGTGCCTTAAACAGTTGGCAACAGTGGAAAAAATCCGTACATCTGAACTATGCATGGTGATGCTTGGATACATTATTAGATTAATTTGCAGAATTAATGGCCGGAGCGAAGACTGGTAGGCTGCTGGTCTTTGTTTCAAATCATTCTCGTGACATCAATCAACCTTCTCTGCTGCTGCAGCAAAAGGGCGGCACCATATACAAATAGTGCATAGCAGAGCACCGACCCCAGGGAACCACAAAGCCGACATCGAGGTACCAAACCTTCTCAAGGCAGGAAGGAGATGAGGGAAAAGGGGGAAAGAGAACTAAATATCTACCCCCAAGTGTGGGGGAAAAGAAAATCTGTTTGGGATTAGCCTCTCGCTTGCCCGAATATGAAGAAAGAGAACTAACTTTCCTGGTAGCCATGGTTGGTACTATTGATCTTGGCAGTCTGGCATTTGTTAAATCAAGGCACCAATATGCTGAAGTGCTGAGCTCCCACTCATAAACCAACATTTTCGCATATGTATAAGCTCAGTTGAGTGTTAGTCAATGACATTGGTCTCTCATTAGGCTCAGAGAACAAGTAAGGGCATATAATCTGTAAAATTACAATTAATTTGAAAGAGATCTACAATGCCCACCCTTTGTTTTTTTTATAGTTACTGAATGTCATGGGCATTGGTTTTGTACTTTTGATTGTGGATGGTAGGATGAGGGTATCAAACTGATAGGATGCCAGATATGTTTGGACATGAATTTGGCAGATGATTTAATCTGCCCCCCATATGGGGGATGGTAGCTGATGTATATATAACTCCTGGTCTGCCTCAATTTGATTATATTCCCCTTCTTTTTTATTACAAAAAGTTGCCCTAATAGTATTATGAGGCTCAAAACTAACCTTAATGTCTCATTTTATAATAACAGAGAATTTTTAATACATGCCTCCGCTAACTAAGCTCCAGATGAACCTTGGTTCGTGCGTTGCCAAGCTGAGTTTGAGATCTCTAAACTTGAGCTCGAGCGAGCCAACTGTAGCTCCAGTTCGAGTTCTGGCTTATGTCACCCAAGCCGAGTTCGAGCCAGCTGAGCTCGTTAATTTCAAACTCTGCTGATGAACAGCCCTAAATATGGGGCAACCTGGCTCCTCCTACCAGTGATGGAGCCACATTGAGGTCAGAAAGAGGGGTGTGCCCCCCCTGACCCACTAAAAGATCATTGAGGAGCCAAGTCCAAGTAAGTAATGGGGTGTCCCCCTAAACCCAGCCAGCTACATCAAGCGCCCTCTTCTCTTCCCACAGCCCCCTAATTGTTGACCTACCATGCTTTTCTGAGGAAAATATAAAGTACAAAAATGCTGAAGATTTAGAACAAAGAATTATGAAGTGATCAATGAACTAGAAACTCTCCTTTTTTTATTTCACACTGCATTTGAACGAAGATGATCGACTAACATATTTTTTCCCCGAACTTATCAAATCCATCTAGAGTTCAGTTTGTAATCAGACCCAAGAGCCAAAAGCAAAAAAGAAGAACAACCCTATTGAATTAAAGGGAAAAATTGAAAATACATCATATTTTCTCATTCTAACACGGAACTCTTTTAGAACTTCAACAAATAAAACTACTCGTGTAATCCAAAGGATATAATCCCCTTTTTTAAGACTTTTTACAAAAATATTTCTGATCATGGGAAGAAAGCTTTTTCTTATAAAGAAAAGCAAAGGTTTCATTTTTCAAATATAAAACGCAAAGGGCAGTGATTGGGATGTAAGAAAAAAAAAAATATACAAAGATCGTATCATTAACCCTATGAAGTTTTTACTTAAGCAAGTGATCGAGAAAGCTTTGAAAGGGAGTAAACCTCATTTTGAAGTATTGTGCGCTCGTTCACCTTAATAGGGTACATGGTTTGCTTTCGGTACTTCGAGATGCCGCTCTTACTGCACTTTCAACTTACGCATCAGTGGCCCCTTTTTTGTAGTACAAAAAAGTTGACATTTCGAAAATTCAAAATAGAAACTAATTTGCCGACCAGCCCCCGCCCTAGCCTTTACACCAATCCCCTTGGAGACAAAGTAGTCCACTTGTTTTGCGTAGGTTTGTTAATTAAAAATAAATGACCAAACCTCTCCATGCAATCATTCAGCCGCATCGCATTTCTTTTTGTGCTTCCAATAACAAACTGATTGAGATGTTATAAAACAATGCAGCAGTAGTGCTTCGATCGCTAACAAAGAATATTATAGAAACAGCAGAGATCTATGCTCATGATAATCTAAAATAATCCGTTTCCCTCGCAGCCGTTCTCCCAAACTTAAAATAATCACTTGACAGCTTCTACAATAATGACAAGAGGCAGCACTCGAGAAAAGTATTTTAAGAAGAAAAGTAGCATGTGGCATGTCCTTATTATCATCTCTCATTAAATCTAAACATAATCAACAGGACCGCTTTATTTTGACAGTTTCATGAAGGGACAGATTCATGGAACACTGTAATATAGTGTTTCATGGATCACTCCGAGGTCAGATTCATATTGTAGAACAGTTTGTTGTTCTTGTCAAGAAATGTCAAGTTTGGCCTTGAAAGTGAGGATGTCAATGGATCATTACAAAATCTGATAATGTATCGGATATTTACATATTCAGATTCAAATACCAACAAAGAAAAATATATATGCTATCTGAATCTGGTTTTTAAATTCTTAATATGAATCTAATGTAAATCCGACCTTTTTATTTTCACATCCAAATCTGAATCCAACTCACATATGTACAACAGAACTCGATGGTATGTTAATAACCGAATTTCAAATTTGATCATATTAGATAAAAAAAATGTTTATTCAAAGCCAAATCCAAATACAAATTTGAATCTTAGTCTCTAATCATATATTTATTTAAAACCAAACCTGTATTTGATGGGATGCCATTTTTTAAATAGGAATCCAATCTTATTTCTTAACCAAGTGTCAACTTTGTTCACATTCGACTTTTTCGAAGCAGTTTGCATGTTTAATCTCAATGTGATCGACGGACATTCCCAAAGGGTCACTTTTGCATCAACAAGGACCTCAATGGAGGCATAATATGGAGGTAGCAACGACCTTGCTAGGGGTCAACGAGCGACAGTAATACATGGTTATCGTCTGATGAATATACCCCAAAAGTTCGAGTAGATTCATCGAATATGTGTTCTAAAATTCATGAAGTCATTCAATCTTTGGTGTTGGATTAAAGAGACAGTAAAAATGTGTTACTATTACCGGACGGCATTGTTATTGTCTCATGAATATTCCCTAAAAATTGGAGTAGATTCATCGGAACATTTGTTCTAATATTCATGAAGTTATCACATTTTTTGTGTTAGATTAGTGACATAGTAAAAATGTGTTACTACCGCCAAATGGCATTGCCATTGTCTCATGAGTATACCTGAAAAGTTGGAGTAGATTCATCGTTCATCGAACATTTGTTTTAAAATTCATGAAATTATCCTTTTTTTTCTTTTGTTAGATTAATGAGACAGTATATGAATGTGTTACTACCGCCAAATGGCCTCTAAGGATGAAGTAGCTGAGATACTGTTTCCATTTTTGTTGTGAATCAATTCACCACCATTTGCAGTACGTACATGGACATTCCTCATGTAGCGAATAAAAAAAACGTCCTCCAGAGAATACCAAGAATCTCTCCATTGTTCGAAAAGCAGGCTCTATAGAGAATTGGAAGAGGGGACGCGGGTCGTAAAATTGTTGGGTACTTCCCACAGTCTTACAGACCTGGGCATCAGGTCGAACCTGCTCGACCCGATTAAATTTTAAAAGAAAAATAAATATAAAATAATTTTTTTTAAAAAAAAATAGACGAACTGACCTGGGTCAGTTTTTTTTGGGCCCATGCCTGGGCCCAATCGGCCAGGTACCGGTGCCCGTCGGAGTCCCCGGGCCCAATCGGCCAGGTACCGGTGCCCGTCGGGCTACCCAAGCCCGTTGCCCAGGCTTACCTTGCAGTATGATTTCAAAATATGTTAGGTATTGGGGTGTTGAAGATTGATAGAGCTATATATATTCTAAGCTACATAAAGACCAGACCAGCATCAAGTTTTTCTCAATTGTCTTCAAAGAAAAGGGATTATAAATATTGACCAAGTAAATATATATATATACGCTTATTAGACGCTTACGGATGTCAATAAATCTGATTCGAAACAGATATCCAACCATATCTTGAAAAAAATGGATATGGGAAAACAAACTTCACATCCAACTAAGAAATCATATCCTATTCAGACTTAAAGCAAGGACATCTAACAGCTTCAGCTTTTGGATTTGGATTCACAGGTAAGTAAATACCCAAACAGGTTTGGATTTAGATCTATTCAACTGGAAATTTAGAAATCAGATGCAGAATGTGAATTTGGATATGGTATAGCCTTTTTTTCATTTGTATTTGAATCTGAATTTAGCAAAAATAGATATAGTGAAAAGTACATCCTGATCCAATGCAGGCTGGTGTGTCCAACTGCTCCCAAAGAACCTTATTTATATTGAGAACCTCTATAATTTTTATTTATTTACATGTGGCTGCCCCTTCAAGTTCAAGATTTAAACTGTTAGTTGGTTTATGTGCACTCTGCCGTGGAGAGAGAGAAAGAAAGAGAGAGTGAAATGAAAAGAAAAATAAAATCTGTTTAATTTAGTGTATCCCACTTGCAGAAAAAAATAAAAATTTGAGCACACTTGTGTAACTTCTACTTCATAATGTCCCAGAGAAAAGAAAAAAAAAATGGTTGCAACTGGTCGGTTTAAAATAGCAACTTATTCGGAGCAGTTACAATATTACACTATTGTGTCTTCAATACCATATAATAAGGATTGCTCCAATTTCTTACTTTTAAAAATTACCATCCCTTTTTTTTAATTATAAACAACGCCCTCGATCGTGCAGAGAATGTGAAACAGAAATTAATCGACGGATACCAGTTGCAATCCGTGGCTTAAAATCTTGCAACAATGCACCATGATCGATACTCAATGGTGGCGGGTGCTATATTTTTTTATAATATATATATATATATATTAATATTTTTACCAATTCAAAGACGGTTCGATGAATCTTTTTGCCAATGAGGATCTGATTCGTAGCTCAATTTGATAATGTTGACTCGTTTAATCCTTCTCTTGATAACTTTTAATTTGTTTGGATAAGTAAAAAAAGATTAATATACAGGAAGAGAAAAGATCATAAGTTGTAAAACTTTATTCTCTATCAAAAAGAGTAATCTGTGAATATACTTTTAATATGGATAGAAATTAAAAAAAAAAAAAAAGAAACATTCCTACCAAGTTAAGCAACTACATTGCACCCTAATCTTATAATAATAATAATTTCCAAAAGGCCCGATACGATTATTGACGAAAGACAATCTCTTGCTTGCCGGTTCGAGTGACATGAGCATTACATATTTCTTGTGTCACGAGGGGAAAGAGACGGTCATGTGGGCCAATCAAGAATTTCAGTGGAACTAAGTTGGACCTTAGTCTAGCTACATGCTATTACTAGACCTCTGTCGGTGACTTAATGCTCTCATACAAAAATTTCTGACTCCACCATTGAAATATGCATCGAGCATACTCCAATTCAAGCGCCGACATAATTGTGAACCATGGAGGTAAAGGAGAGAAAACTTTGTTTCTCTTGGCTGTGGTTAAGCTTGGGCATCGAGCCCGCTTGTCACTCGAAACTCGAGCCCAGGTTCGGTTCGACCATTCAAACCTGAGTCTCAGTTCTGCTTGATTAAATTAAAAAATATATTTTTAATATAATATTATATATATATAATTATCGTAATAAATATTATATTTATATATTATAATTAATAAAATAAATATTTTTGAAAAAACATCAGGCCCACCCTAGCTTGTCGAGCCCAACCGGGTCGGCCCGGTACCTTTTTTTTGGACCCGAATCAAACTCGATACCAGAAACTTGCCAGTAACTATGGAGGCAGGAGAGAGAAGACTTCTTTTTTCACTCGGGTAGTGGTATTTCTTTCATTTGTAACTGATAATAATGCCTAAAAAAAAGCTTTAGAAAAAAAAAATCCCTCCCGACAAAAGGAACTTTACACATGCCTGGAGGGTGTGTGCATTTTTCTTTTTTGAGGGCGAGATGACCCACTGTAGATCCAAGTGACATTTTTTGTTAATTTGTTTTTCTTCTCCTATCGGATGCACGTTCTTTTCTCCTTTTTTTTTTTTTCCTTTCTATCTTCTGCACAGCCAAGTGGTTCCCGTGATAGATACTATATCAGAAAATTACCATCTCAACCGCACCTTTTAGTCATAATCTCAAATGCATGTCTGTCAATTTTCCCTTTTCTACTAGAAATTTCTGGGTCCGCCATTAGAACATGATATTAATACCATTTGAAGAAGAATACTTATATAGAATCAGAAAAAAACAGGAAGTCTTTAGATAGTAAGAATAGCTTTACATAGAGTGACATTTTGATAATATTACATGTACTGTAATAACAATAGCTTAATAGTAAAAAAATAGAAAAATGTATTCGAAAAACATCATATATAAGGTTAACTTATGACAATAGTTTACCTGCACCACCATCACTACTAACAACAAAAACAATAATAATAAAACACAGTAAAAAATGAGAAAAAAAGAAGTTCGATCCAAGAAAAGGAACAAAAAAAATGACGAAGAAAAGAACTGACAAAGTAGGAAGGAGGAGAGGTGACTGAAACCGAATCCAACTTGTCGGATCTGGTAAAGGAGAACGGGTTTGAACCCTGATTGGATTTCAAGTCCGCATATGACTCGGGTGTATTGAATCCGAACTCATAATAATGATCCAACCCCATTACATGTAAACTTTGAAGCTCAACCCGTTGAATGAGCGTGGATTTGGTTGCCAAAATTCGGGTCCGAAGTCAAGTCTGAACGGTTGATATCCTGTTCGAGACATTTTCCTCCGCCACTCAAACACGCCATTGGTTAGTTAAACGCGAGGGCAACAGCTAAACACTTGACATGGACAGCTGGGAAGCTGGGAACGTGATGCCCACGATGTCGGTGGTCCTACAAAATCATTCACAAGATCGCACGTCCGTGTCCAGAATTGACCACTCGTAAAGCTTGGCGTTGTCCGATCGAGGGTCCCCACGCGCCGAGATTCACAAGATCAACGGCCGCCGTTGGTCCGCTAAGATCCTTTCAATCCCCGCCACCCGTTCCTATAGTAATTAACTGAATCTGAATGTGGTCCGACCACCCCAGTGGGAGTGGCAGGAACAAGTGTGGGCAGTTGCCCATACAGACCAACAAACATAATTTGTTTAATTTTTATAGTGATATTGTAAGTTGATTTTTAAAAATTTAAAATTTTATAACTGATATCTTTTAACTAGAATTTTCTAGTGAATTATGTCTTCGCAAATGAGTGTGTAGGTGTTTTCCAGTGTTTTTATTCTTTTTATTATATAAAAAGTTTAAAAGCCTGGATAAGTATGTAATGTAGGAAAATAAATGAATAGAAATAAACAAAAATATGATCTTGAAAACGAATTTTATGTGCCCAGAAAGTTAAGCGCGTCAATTCTAAAAATTTAAACAACAAAAAAAAATCAATGATACATTTAATGTTCATAATTTCTTCTTAAATGTCATAAAATCTTAGACATTTAATTTTTTTTTTTTTGTCTACATTTACGAGAGTTAAGAAGAATTTATGAAAATCAAATGCATTGCCCAATTTTTTGTGAATTTTACAATTGAAGGACTTAGTTTTACGGCACTTATTAATCTTTTGCCTCTTTTGATGGGTATTTCAATCGCTTGACAAAAAAACAGTTTGGGTCCTTTATTTTCAATTTAATCTCCACCATCCATTTCCTGATAATCAAGGGCTCAGATGATGCCAATTAAGTTGATACGTAAAGGGTGTGACAATGCACTCAGACATCTCAGCGATGAACATTGTGTTTCGTATAAAAACTTCTCCAAGGAACAAATTTGCATCAGTTGATTGTGATATCGTAAAGGTCACGTGAAAAAGGAGAACAAGCTAGATTGCATGAAATGATAATGTTTCCCATTTCTTAGGGACCCATCCAAATTATATATGAAAAGGGCTAGCTTTCTATCAACAATGTAAAGGGTGTGACAAAGCCACAAGTCTTTCTTTTCATGAAACACACAATAATATATATGGTTAACAAATTTTTACTTGTATCAAGCTACCCCATATAATTGGACCCAAGTTCATTCAAATTTCAACAGTAAATCAAAGTCTAGTTTCAACTCGGCATTCAAACATCCCATTAAAACCCCATAAGATGAACCGGTACGTGTCTGGAAGTATCGGCAACAAAACCGATCCGCGCGCCCCGATACCGGTTTCTACTCGAAAGATCCATCTCCACAACTTTCATATGGGCATATAAAAGGAAAACGCCAAGACAAGAAAGGAAAAAAAAAAAAGAAAAAGAAAGGAAAAAAAAAAAGAAAAAGAAAAAGAAAAGTCACCTGCTCTCCGTGCCTCTGCAACTTTTTTTTTTGGGTATTTGTCTTTGGTCGGTCTCTTTTTTGCTGCGGAGGTGAAGGAAGGGCATGTGGGTACAACCAGCTGTGTGCTTAGCTGGCCGCAGTAGGCGTACAGCCCGACACCCAGCTGCCGTCGCAATTGAGTCGGCACCGAGGGGAAGACTTGTCGCCGCGAACCCGAGGGACTCGGCGGAGCGGAGGAGGAGGAGGCGGCGGCCGGACTTTGCAGGCCGTGGGGACGGAGGAGGAGGAGGCCGCCGGACTCTGCAGGCCGTGGGGACGGAGTCGGCCCCGTGTCCGGACAGTCCTGCTCGCTTCTTTTTTCCACCCTTTTCCGGCGATTGCTCATTAGCTACGCTAATATAAATTCATATAATTAGGTTGTTGGCTCGTATTTTCGACATTCAATGAATCCCGGGATGTAAAATGTGTATCTTACGATGATTATCCGGGTAATGCAATTTATTCATATGAAATTCATAGTTTTGTTTGAATTATGAACATGTAGAGTACAAGGAACTCGTTCTGTTATATCTATGAAAAGTTGTTCTTCAGTGTCAGTGTATTGGACGACATAAAGCGATTGACGTTCTTGCTTTTCATAAGTTTTTTTTTTAATCAATTTTTATCCTTTTTTTAAGGGGGACTTGCATGACACCTGCAAAACTTAGTTTCTCAAAAAACTTGGATTTGTGAAAACCAAGTTTTGTTATGATTTTTTTTTCTTTTAAGAAAAAACTTGGGTTTGGAGGAAATGTTCAAAACACAATTTTTTGTGAATAAAGGAGAGGTTTTTTTGTTGTTTTTATCATCCAAATACGCCTTAAATTGGTTTTGCTTCCAACACTAGGTTTCAAGCTATCATCCAAAGTTGCTTAATATGATTTATTAATTATTTTCAAGCATGTCATTTTAAAACTATTTTTATGTATTAAATTTGACGGATATAAACTTTTAAGTGATTTGTGAAACATTTCACATATATGGAATTTGCAACATGATTTTTGGGATGCATTCTCGAGTAAAGCATGCCGACCATGCAACATACACGTGCACATATATTTATAACAAAAAAAAACGCATTTTCCTGTAATAAGATTGGCAAAGATTGTACCAAATAATATTTGTGAGACTTGAATTTTAATTAGGAGGATTTGATGCGCCTGATATGACCAAAATTTCGCATCAAATTGTAAACTTTACCTAACAAACAACTTTTTGACCAGCATATCAACAAAATAATTCAATTCTGCAAGAAACCAAATTTTTTGGTTAAAGAAAAGAGCTAATCTTAAGACTAAATCTACTGTTTCAAAAATAAGATCTCCCAAAGTCGGGACAGATCTCGTAGGTGGGCAGAGAGCACGAGTAGAAGAAAAAAGTTCTCGATGAGACAGGTTACAGCCAAATCTCTGCCTCACGCCAACTATTCAAACATGGAAGATATCCGGTGGACGTGAACCGGTGAACGGCGAATGATAAATGGAGAATTTGGTGTACACGATAATAATATTGTCGAACACTTTTGATCACAGTCAAAAGGCTCTAAGCAACACTTCGGTAAACTAAAGAAATTGTGAGACAGGCACCAAAAGGGGCCTCTCTCTATATTTATATCCAGAGGGTCAATACTCGATACGTACATATCCGTGCACCTCAGTTCCTTCTCCTCTGCTCGACACCCCTCTCTCTCTTTCGTCACCGGAAGAGAAAAGAGAGACGGAAGTGACGGGGGTTGCTGTCCTCTCTCTTCCTTTGTTTGCCGGGCGCCGTCCTTCGATGCGTTGCGGCATTTTGTCGAACGGTTTGGTTGCGGGCACCGCCTTTTTGGCTGGCTAGACGCTTCGTGTGCCTGCGGAAGTTGGCCGCTTCTTCTTCTGGAAAAGAGGGATGGGTGGTGGAGGGTTGCGGGGTTGATGGTGGTGCGCCCACGTCAGGGGAGGGATGGGTGGCGGTGGTGGTGGTGGTGGATGGTGTTGGTGGATCGAGGAGTAACGGTCTCTTTCTGCATTATTCCTCTTTCGTGGCGGTCGCTCGATGGGGAAGGTGGGTCTGGGGCTGGCGGTGGGATGCGCTGTGGTATCCTGCACGTTGGCAGCGATCCTCGTGAGACGGCGGCTCAAGAGTAGGTCCAAATGGAACAGGGCGTTGGCCGTGCTGAGGGAGCTCCAGGAGGAGTGCTCGACGCCGGTTGGGCGGTTGCGACAGGTCGTCGACGCCATGGCTGTGGAGATGCACGCCGGTTTGGCCTCCGAGGGCGGCAGCAAGCTCAAGATGTTGCTCACCTTTGTCGACAAGCTCCCCGCCGGGTGGGTGCACCCAGAACTTTCGTTTTTTCCCCCTCATTTCTGAAAGAGTAGGAAAAATTATTATTTCTTTCTCTCTCTTTCTCTCTCTCTTTCCATCTTCTTTCACTGTTTCCTTTGTGCGGACGGTCATGGGTATTAAGATTTCATTACTGTTACCGCTTGAGATGTAAGCCTTTTGAAGGAGGAGGCCTTCCTTTCATTTATTTTTATCATTTTGGAGTCACTTGGCAAGGTTGTGGCCATTTACTGTCTCCTGTTATTGGATGAAACGGTACAAAGCTGCCATTCAAATGTATGATATGATGTGGTTGTATCCCATCTAACTCTTTATGTTTTTGTTTCAGTGACGAGAAGGGCGTGTATTATGCGCTAGATTTGGGAGGAAGCAATTTTAGGGTTCTAAGAGTGCTGTTGGAGGGTAAACAGCAGAGAATTGCCGACCTTCAAGTCGAGAAACAGTCAATTCCCCTTTATCTAATGACTGGTACAAGTGAGGTAGCACGGGATCTTTGTTCGAACCGCTCTATCCCTTCTTCTTCTGTATACTTTTTGTTTTTCTTTTTTTTTTTTGTGGGTTGCCATTGGAAGGATTTCGACATTTTTCTTTACTGGGTGCTTGCAGGCTCTTTTCGATTACATTGCATCTACTTTGAAAGATTTTGTTGAAAAGGAGAATAATGAGAATGGGCTTCAACCTGGAATGAGGGAGCTTGGATTTACATTCTCATTTCCCATGAAGCAAACCCTTGTTTCCTCAGGTGTGCTGGTGAAGTGGACAAAGGGTTTTGCAATTGAAGATATGGTGAGTAACTAGTCAAATAGAACAGTAAATGGACAATGCGTCATCGATTTTGAACACACCAATTGGTTGATCTGTTGCTGGCTTGCGTGCTCTTTCATTTGATAAGAGTAATCTGGGCAATGGACACTGTTGGAAGCCAATGTAAGCGTGTCTGCTGTGTAAGACAGCTTGTTTGTTATTTCGAACTTTAGGACGTGTATTCTACTGATGGACATGCTCTGTACACAGCATGTCCACAGTGTCAAGCGCTAGATACTGCATGCGTAGTGCTTTCTAGCATAAGCTGTGGCTTGGTGCCATCTGTGTGTTTTGGGCCACCATAGCTCGACTCTAGGTTTATGCCGTTTTCTATGTAAATGTTGAATTGGTCTATCGATCTGCTGAGTCAGAGTTAGGTGCAATATTCATCTAAACTTAACGATGCAGGTTCATGCATTTGGTTATAAGCTTCACATTTTTAGACGATCCAGATTAAAATGAGTAACATTTAGTGAATAATTTGTTTTGGCAGTACCAGAAAGACGTTGCAGAATGCCTGAGACAAGCTATGGCCAGAGTAGGACTGGAAATGCGTATAGCAGCACTGGTATGATTGAATATTATTGGTTTACAGATTTAGCCTTTGTATATTCTTTTGCCTTCTGCTGGAATCAATTCTAGCTAGCCTGAACTGTTTTGTATCTTACTTTTGTGGTAAATTAGGATATTAATATTACTTAATTTTGTGACTAGATTCTCTCTCTCCCCCCTTCCCTCTCCTCCTTTCCAATATGATTCAGCAGGATAGATGGAACTGGGTTTGCCAAAACAAGTTGTACCGGATCTTGTACATTTGGGTCAGAGATGGATCTAGGTCTGAAGTTAAAGTTGGACTAGTTTCAAGAAGATCCCAAGGTTTATCTAGGTTAGATCTGCAATATTAAAGCTGTTTAGATTTGAAGCAAATGCAAGTTACTCTAGTTTGAAGTCAACTTGGATCAAATCCGAAACAAATGTGGATGTCTGAAAGTCTAGGTATCAGCTAAAAAGTCATGCTAGTTTGATGGATAAATCAAAATTTATACAGGAAAAAGGTCAATCATCCGAGCTTTCTTGATTATGAGAGTGATGTATGAATTGAAACATTTTTTTTAGTTAATCCTAAAATTGCATCAATGTAGGTAGTTTTGAAAGTGGAGTTTTGAAATCTAAGGTCCTGCTACCTTGTTGTGCAACAACAGTTTAGGTCTAAACAAACTACATTAGATTGCGTTACGAGCATCTGAGATCCTGAAGTTGATCTCTGATATTCAGTCTGGAGTCAAAGTTGGATAAATCCGAAAAGGACTTGAATTGACTGGGTCATTTAGAAGAGGCTCTGACTCATCGATGTTTGAACCTAAGTCAACCATATCTGAAACGAAATGGATCTCTCTCTCCCAATCCCTTTTTTCTCCACCACCCCCCCCCCTTCGACGATTAGGAATATAGCCACCTGAAGTTGTTTCTGTGAATCCAACTATAAATGTACTCGGAATGCCCCAGGCAAAAGCTAAAGAATTGAGAAATAAAATTATGAAAATCTGATGCCTAATACAGCTTTTATGAGACAACAAATTTAAAACTTTAGAACAAGCCCATTTTATGAATTTGCAATCTACATGTTGTATTTTTGTGAATTTTTTTATCTTATAGTGTTAAACATCTAAATACATCCTGATGCTTCGACTAACTGGAAGCAACTTCAGGTTTCTGGAAAATCCAGTCGTTACATCATATTTGTTGAGGTCACAAACGAATATCGTTCTTGAGTTCGATTAGCGATGTTTTTCTCTGATCTAGTAATTGGCATAATAACTGCAGGTGAGGTTTTATAAAAAAAATAAGTCCAGGTGGTTGTTCTAAAACCCTTTGGTTCTGATTTAGAGTTTAGACATAAAAAGCATGTTGTCTCTGCTGAAGGTTTTGAACCGATAGCTATAGCAAATATCTTGGCTACCTGTATGTCTGTATGTTGACATTTACATTGTTCATATAATTATTTTGTAGTCTTTTTTTTCAAATTTGTTCTGTCTGACTATTATTGGTCTAAATATTTGTCCAAATATTAGGTCAATGACACTGTTGGAACACTGGCTGTTGGGCATTACTATGATGGAGATATCGTTGCAGCAGTTATCATTGGAACTGGTACAAATGCATGTTATGTTGAGCGGACAGATGCAATTACAAAGTGCCAGGGGCTTTTAGCTAACTCTGGTAACATGGTACTGTTGTCATCATTGTGCACTTATAGTGTAACCATCTTTTGTTGGCTTCCTTTTTTGTCATTTTGATGACAAACCTTTTTTTTTTTTTTGGTTAGGTTGTCAATATTGAATGGGGTAATTTTTGGTCATCTCATCTTCCAAGAACTTCATATGATAAAGTTTTAGATGAGGAAAGCCCAAACCCATTAGAGCAGGTAAGACTCTTCAGATGTTGAAACATTGAATTTTATGTTCGTTGTTTTCACCTCTTTAAATGCATTTGTCATTTTTATTCTAAATGGTGGTTCTTCAGGGATTTGAAAAGATGATTTCTGGTATGTACTTAGGCGAAATTGTAAGAAGGGTAATTTTAAGGATGGGACAGGAGTGCAACCTTTTTGGTGATATTGGCTCCAAGCTAGAGGAACCCTTCATTTTGAGGTTTGTATCAGTTGCATGGTAACAGCTTTTAGGTTAAGCAGATATTCCAGCTTCATCATCCCTTTGGCAGTTTTCAAAAAATATTAGTTGGTAATCTACTTTGAGTGATGAAAGCTGGTAGCTCTATATAGTTGATATACTTGTTTTCCTATGTATCTTCTTCGCAATGAAAAGGAATCATTGATATACAAGTCTCTTTCCCTCTCTCATCTACTCAACTGCCATTTTCCTACTCCCCTCTCTTCCTTTCTGCCAGGCAACACTTTTTTCAATCTTTTGCTTCGTATTTGCTCCTGACCGACCCCTATAAGGTCATTTCCAGTTTTCAAATTTGAACTACATGCTGGACTGAATTTTTGCCTGCGCAAGTCTTGTTTAAATACTTATGGGCCTGTTCTTATGTGAGAGGAACGTTTTCTCCTTTCCCTTGTCCATGTAGGTGCTATTCTGCACTTGCAAATGTCCGGACTGTTTCTCCCATAATCACCCCTCAGAGGTTCATCATCGTGTCAATGTTCGGCTGTGTCCAACAGAGCCACACTTTTATAATTTGACATGGCTGATACTTGGTCATTTTCGGCCTTTTGAGTGTCAAGATCTTATTGAATACTATTTACAATTTGGTTTGTATTACTACTGCTAGGACACCGTTGATGTCAGCAATGCACGAAGATGATTCTCCTGACTTGAGAGAAGTAGCAAGAATCATGAAGGAAAACCTTGGGGTAATAAGAAACCGAATTTCTTAAGATATTGCCTCCTATTTCGCGGGAGTGTTGGTACATGAAATTTTTTGAGAGCAATGCCTTGTCTGTTGTTTTGGTTCAGGTTTCTGATGTTCCTCTGAAAGTCCGAAGGCTCATTGTGAGTGTGTGCGATGTGGTGGCCTGCAGAGCTGCACGATTGGTGGCAGCAGGGATTGTGGGGATCCTGAAGAAGATAGGCAGAGATGGCAGTGGTGGCGTTGGTGGTTGGTCCAAGGGCGACGGACATGGTAAAATGAGGAGAACAGTGATTGCAATAGAGGGAGGCCTGTACGAGAGCTACTCCAGATTTAGAGAGTACTTGCATGCAGCAGTAGAAGAATTGTTGGGGAAAGAGGTGGCTCAGCATGTCTTTCTGAGGCTAACGCATGATGGTGCTGGTATAGGCGCTGCGCTTCTTGCTGCGGCTTATTCCTCTTAGTTTGATGGTAGTCAATAGTTTAGTTGCTCTCTCTCTCTCTCTATCTCTATATAGCTTGTAGATATTATTATTTATGTTCATATAGCGAGGTCAGTGGGTTGTGTGTGTGTGTGTGTGATATGTTGTCTTGGTTCATGTTTTGTCTATATTTCTTCTATTGATTGCACATTTTTTCAAGTGTAAATAAACTTGGGATTCTGTTCCCTTTAGTGCCATTTTTTTGTCCATCACAGGCGTAGCCAGGGGAAATTCGAATATAGGGGCGTTCTGCATTGTTCTGTGTCGTAAAACACTTTTTTTGGGTTAGCCAGACCATTATGTCGTTTCATTAGAAAAGACTAATTTGAATTAAAAAGATTATTAGAAAAATCTCCAAAACTCTATTAGTTTTGCCCGTATATTGGCCGGTGTGTAGTGATTCTAATAACTCTGCCAGTCTGTGGTTGAATTTACTGATTCATATGAATATGTGCATAAAGGTCTTGGCTACTGTGCTTAAATTATGGTTATTTCTTGATGTAATTTGTCATTTCTGTGCATTAAAGGTTGTGTACAATCGGTCATTCCTTACATAGTTGATGTTCAACTTCAGTTGGAAAGGGTGGGACTTTTGTTGGGAGAAGTTCAAGAAAACTAAGACCTTACAAGGATTCCCTTCAAGAGAAAACCAGACCTGAATCTGTTCTGAAAAGTAGCCGTAGACAACCTTCTCCCTCGAATATTCTAGGTTGTGCATCTATAGCTTCGTGTTGGTTCGCTGCCAAGATTCCACTGAGCCTGTCTTTTCAATAGACAGTTTATTGCTTCTTGCGTGCATATCAAAATGCGACATGTCAATCCCTTTAGACTTTTCTTGCTTCTTGGCTTCTCTTCAAAAATGGTTGAAATACCTGGATTCCATTGCTTGTCTCTGAACTTAGTTTCAGATCTTGGGATCCTAGATCCTACAGTCTCATGGAAGTCTTTGTAAATGTCAAGCTTACCTGAAAGGCCGTTTGGTGGCACGTGAATGCCTCGGAACCGAACAGGTGTGCTGCATTTTCTTAATTTGCCACCAAACAGGGCAGACAACACAAATGGTGGAACAAAGGATATAAATACCTTGTATGTTGCCCCTGGAATTCTGTAGGCATGTTTCTCGTGTGTGGATTCCATTGTTCAAGTGGGATCCCAATCCACATTTTGGAAAACATCCAGAATGGCGACGAACACGAGAATGAAATCTAGGATTTCAGTTGCATCGATTCTTTTCCATGGATTTCAATCCACCCATCGAATATTTTTGCCTATTAGATCTTGCATGCACACACACTCTCTCTCGTCATCGCTTTTTCTTTGAGCTCTTCACCACCTTCATCTCTTATCTCTCCACCGTGACTGATCTCTTGGATATGCATGCCATTGTCTTCACCACGGCTAAGCTCTTCACCCTGGTTCTCCCCCAACGCTTGTGTTGGGCATTTCTTTCCCTCGACTATTCTATGGTCGTGAAAGCCCCAAGTCCCATTCACTACTGCATGATGCTAGACGTTGTTGCTGGCGAGCTCCTAACATCGTTGCAATTTGCGAGAATCCAGATTTGCCTAAGACATAGATACTAGCATCAATATATCATGCACTGCAGGCTTTAATTTGATTTAGTTGGATAGGTTCAATGAGGAAGGCTGAATCTGGCCAGTGACAGAGCTTCCAGTTCGATCTAGTTGTTTCTAACTAGAGTTATATGGATATCGGATCGAATTTACCATGGACGAGTGAGGATTTGGTCATATATTTTTTGCATTCAAACCGGAATGTGACTAATCACAAATTAGTCAATTTATCAGTTGAATGTGGTAACTGCTACAACCGACTTGAACCTAAAATATCTCAATAATGTCTTTTGAATGTTGTTTCTTATTAGCGGCAGTATCTTCATCTTGCAAGCATCGGCATTGTTATAAGCATTGCAGCTGCAATAATTTCACTTGATCAACTATTTTTTGTCTTTTAGAAAATTGCTACATTCCCAAACAGAGTAGATTGCTTGTAACGACCCCAATTTTTAAAGTCTTGATCAGGCTAGATATGCATTAATCATTATGAGCATTCATCATTATAGTTCATATGTTTTTAAGCATACTTTCGACGCATATATTGTGTTACTCATATGATTCATTTGTAAGATGTGCTCAACACATAATTAACAGCATCATGTATAGCGTATCTCAACTTAGGTAAATGGCATAATGTCATTATGACCAACTCTCAATCATATGTTCACAAGCACATGCATCTCATGCATAAACACAGAAATCTAGATCTCAAACATTAATTCAAGCATATCTATAGTTTTACAAAACATACACGTGAGACATATATGTCTCAAACTAAGCTAGATCCAGATCCAAATATCATTGCAATTCTAATAATGCATAAATAGATATTGGTTAATCAAATCAAATACGACATTATTCTATAACCACATGACAATTCATATGCATCAGTTTGCAAAATTAATAGACATATATATGTGCATGCTAAAACAAGTCAAATTCATACTTAGTCATGCAACAAATCCAATGGAAACATATAAAAATCCATGTCCATAAGCATCTATCATCATGTTTCATTATTCTGAAAGTTTCATTGTGTTTAAAGTTATTAATCTAACGAACTCACACAATTAAAATGTATAGGCCAAACTGGGTTCAGGTCCAGATCTGTTTAACATAACTAAATACACACATTTTCAAATGATCCAAAATTTAAAATTGGGATGAAGCTTTTAGTATAGATCTATTTTCAAAAATCGCTCACCACAATTAAAATATCTACTTTTAAAACAAGATAGATTCTAATCCATAATCTAAGCAAATCAAACATAAAAATGCAAGTTCATTGACAATATTGAAATATTAAATTCAAATCCAAAACTGAATATAATTTCAAAAGAACCAAAAAATCTACATTTGAAACAATGTGGATCCAAAGCCAAACAAGTCTAGAACAAGCAAAATATATGTTTAAAATAAGTTGGTCTCTTATCCAAATCTATTTTTCTTACAGCAGTTAAAATATATTTTCAGAATGAGTTGGATGCATAATCAAGATCCAAATCAGAATTCATTTAAGCTACACCTTGTCTACTTTTAAAGCAAATTGGATTTTAAATCTACATCTATTATTAAAAATCCAAAATATGCTTTCCAAACAATTTATTTCAATATAAGTGCTTCGATTCCAGCCTTAAGATGCCATTTGACCTTCATTTCTGAATCCTGACAGAAACCAAGAGGTGGCCATAAATAATGTAGGAAACTTTTTCACATTCACGAGCAATTGACATGTCCATCCATATAAATATAAACACCGAAAGTTCATCCTTGCCTTCCACCAAACGTTACAAAATCGGTGAGTACAATGAAATGTCTATTCAAATTTTCTCACGTAAAATGGCTTTAACAAACAATACACGTTGATATTTTAAATTAAAGGACAATTAGTTTCTGACTTCAGACTCAAATGGATTCTCACTATCTCCGATCCGAGCTTGAGGTTGACACCACCCATTCTTCCCGGTTTATGCCACACATGAGGATCTCAAATCCTTGTTTTTAATAGTTGGTTACATCTAATATTTGTTACTCTGTGGCTCCCAAATAAAATGAATTTCAAGTCAGCTTAAGATCTGAAATTAGAGGTTATCAACACACTCGGAGAGCATGTGAGACATATAGCCTTGGATCTAAGATTTGAACGTAACCTAAAGTTCATGCTAAGAGCAGCCTACTATTTAAACAAACAACATATATCAATAGTTATACTTCAAGATACACATTATTATATAAAAACTAGACCTCAGGTCACATGAAGTGATAAGAGGAGCGGAGCCAGATTTTTTCTTTTTTCAGGAGTCACTAAATTTTCACGAGTCACTAAATTTGTAGTTAATAAATTTTCAATTGACCTTGAGGCAGCTACCAGCATGAGGCTGTCCAATATAACTGGACCCAGGTTCGCCCAAGTCCAACATCTAAATTTAAAGTTTCATATTGAGCTCAGTGGGGGCATATGCCCTACGAAGACTTAACGTACTTTTGCATTGCCAAATGGCCTCTAAGGAACCATTTAGCAACAAGAACAACCTGCAACTGTTGCATGAACATGATGCAACAAATCGGAATGTATTTATGAAACAGTTACAGACTGTTTCTCTCGACAAACTGGTTGTAGTAGTTTGGAAACAGAGAAAAGCAACATATCATTTTATAAATCTACCTCGAAAATTGAATCATATTCATGAAATACTGATACTCTATAAACTTATCCCAATCTATGGGGTAAATTTATGAAACAATAACAAGTTGTTCTTGCCATTGCAATGCCAATGAACATGGCTGAACGTGTTTCCTTTGTATGCATGCGGGAATGGTGGGGGCTTGAAAAAAAGGTGATGCCGTCACATGGTGGTCGATCCAGACCGAATCTGGACTCTGAGCCATTAACAACAGCAAGGCCATTAACCGAAGGTAGCTCGTCCGCAAAATTAGCAACTGGAAGATTCGAAACACATTCAATGCCCACAAGGAATGGAATAACTGAAGAATGATTCAAATATAAAGATCCTTCTCTATATTAGACTGATTCCATAAATACACCTCAACCAAGTGCTTTATAATGGCCTTTCGGATTCAATAATGAAACTCAACCATTCACCCAAAAGCTAAAAAATTTCTGTGAATGGTAGGTTATCACACACAATTTGATAATGGGTTCTGACAAAAGTTAATAAAGGTGGTAATTATAGGTTCATGTACCTCTGCCACCCTTCTTTCTCTAGCTTTTCAGCCTTCGACAACACCATTTCTCTCATTTCATCCTGATAACTGGTCATTCTGAATACAGAAGATACATAGATACAAGACCGTTAGGATATCAAGGAATAGACCTGTAAATTGATAAACTTAAGCAGTGGAAATCCACCTACCTTTTCTGTAGAAAGGGATTCGCAATACCTAAAATCCTGACAGCCAACAAACCTGCATTTGTTGCATTTTGGATAGCCACGGTGGCAACTGGAACTCCTTTAGGCATCTGAGACAATCACACGACACAGAAAATACACAACAATAAGTAAATATTTTCTAGGGGATGAATAAATTGCTCTAAACTATTCAAAGTCTCAAACTATAAAATAAGGAGAACAAACTTGCCAACTTCACCCGTATTTTTTATTCTAAACAAAAAGGCCACCATATTACTTGGTTGACCAAGTCTGAAATCTCAGCAAGAACTAGGCATAACTATATACCTAGATGACATCAACATGAATGTTTTTTTTGTGTAGCCCATGAACATCATCAGGTACCTACTTGTTACATTAAATGTATGCATGCGGGTATGCACAAAATTACAAATACATATATAACATACACACACAAACAAATATATATACCCGCGTGTGTGCACAAAATTACAAATACAGATATAACATACACACACACAAATATATATATACACGCGTGTGTGTGTGATTTTGTGTCTTGTTGTTTTTCTGATTTTTTTCAGATTTGATCATATAAGCTTTAACCGGGCATTTTCTTTTAAAGACCAAAAACAATGTGCAAATGCCCTAAATCTGTCAAAAAAGAGGTATATTCTGAACAAGGAAATCAACCAAGCATATGCTATTGAGCAAATGGCAATTGGACTATGAGCTACAACGTCGACATCAGGCCATTGTCTGAAACAAAATAGGCATCAGATATAAAATCCTTGCACTTGAAGAACATCAACAACATATACCTGTAGAATCGACAAAAGTGAGTCTTGTCCATCCAAAGAAGAAGTTTTCGCTCGAACCCCAATAACAGGCAAGGATGTCAACGAGGCCACCATACCTGGAAAACATTTTCAAATTTAAACCTTTTACTTTTGTAGATTAAAATAATCCATTTCTTAAGTTCCACATGTAGGTGCAGAACACACCTGGTAAGTTGGCAGCACCACCAGCACCTGCCATGATGACCCGAATACCTCGCTCCTGAGCATGCAATGCATAAGAAACCATTCTTTCAGGGGTTCGATGAGCTGAGATAATTGATATCTATTAACAAGCAACAACAAATCATGTGAACGATCCACAAAAAGAAATACACACAAATGGAGAGAGTTGGTTATAATGAACTTGCAGTGAGACCTCATAAGGCACGTTAAAGGACTCCAGGACCATTGCAGCATCCTTCATGACAGCCAGATCCGAATCAGAGCCCATTATGATTTCCACACAGGGAATGACTGACTCAAGAGAACAATATTAATGTTTAATACAGAAATGACTGTCAAAAAGAAAAGAAACATTGTCGCTGCACCCATTAAGTTTAAATCTACGAAGAATGAAACAACCAATAGCACCAACAGAACCCATCCTCACGGAGTCTGGATTTCATATGATTTGTAATCAACTGTAGAAACAAATGAAATGCAAGGGCACAACTTTGTTCAAACTAATCAAGTACTTGTAATTACCTAACTGCAGCATCCCAAGGGTTGTTTCCATCACCAACCGATGATTGACATCGACAAGTAGGTCGAGTGGAGGAAGATTCCAACATCTTCAATCCCTCCCTTTCCTTGCCTTTGCCTCCAACCAAACAGGGCGTTAAAAGAGACCTGAGCACTCTTCTTTGACCATGCAACCGATTCGGGTAAATGCTTGAGCCGAAAATAAAGCCACTCCTTTGCCCACATGAATAAAAGGGTCATTGAAGAAGCGTAGCGCGAAGCCTTTCATCAAGGACATATGAAAACAAATAAATACACCTAATCAAGTACTTGTAATTACCTAACTGCAGCATCCCAAGGGTTGTTTCCATCACCAACCGATGATTGACATCGACAAGTAGGTCGAGTGGAGGAAGATTCCAACATATTCAATCCCTCCATTTCCTTGCCTTTGCCTCCAACCAAACAGGGCGTTAAAAGAGACCTGAACACTCTTCTTTGACCATGCAACCGATTCGGGTAAATGCTTGAGCCGAAAATAAAGCCACTCCTTTGCCCACATGAATAAAAGGGTCATTGAAGAAGCGTAGCGCGAAGCCTTTCATCAAGGACATATGAAAACAAATAAATACACCAAATAGGAAAAAAAAACAAGGACGGCAAATGGAATGGACTATCAACAACCAAGAATTCAAACTAAGAAAAGAAACACAAACCAGCAAACTTGGATTTTATATTTCAAGGAAATAGAAAAGGAAAATTGAAACCAAGCAAGACATAATCCTATCTCCCACAAGGAGGTGCATCTTGCAGAGCTCAGAACAAACAAAAGAAAACGAGCAGAGAAGCTTTTGCGGCAAACTTTCTTTCAGTTCACTGAACGCATGAACCAAAAAGAAGAAACAAGAAAAATCATGAACAAGAATCAGCATGGAAATTTTCCAAGCAATCAGCAGAAAAACCTAGTGAGAGCGCACTGATCATAGAAATCGGAAAAGTAAGCCCTTTCCATTTTTCCAATTGGGAAGTACCCTAAATTAACTCCGAACACAACGAACGACAACAAATACAATAGAAGCTAGTCCCTTGTTCTTTTTTTTTTCCCTTTCACTCCTACCCCTTCCACACAAGCAAGAAGAAAGCCGATACATTGGGCAACCCAACTAAACATAAGAACCCATGAAGACAATAAAAATCGTCTACACATTCAATTTTTTCACCAAAACCATCAAAAAATCGAAAATAAAATCAAAGTGCAGGAAGTAGGGAGATTTATAATTTACATATCATAATGCAAAATAAGAAAAGAAAAAGTCAACTAAATTGACCGCTAAAGCTCCATGCTGGAAAAAAGGAAAAAAAGTTCCAATAGGAGGTTGCAAACTCTATAAACACGGAGAGAAAAACCTAACTTCAAGTAAACATTAAGTATCCAGCAAATAGCAAAACCTAACATGAAGTAGACATTAAGAAACTGACCAACAATAGCAGGATAACTTAAAGGTGATTGTCATTCAGAAAATATGCAAATAATGGACTACATTCTTGAACAAGCATGCTAGCTCAACCACTTCCAGAACTTCAAGATGTCCAAATGCTCGCATAGACACTACTTTAAGCAAAATCAGAAAAACCTTCTCTTTCTAATGAATGAAGACTGACGGCAGGGTAATTGTAGTAAAATGTGTAATTAAGTGATCACTTTATTCAAAGTTATCTTTTCTCCTTTCAAACACAACCTAATAACATAAGATAAACCGTTTATGAATCACAGATCAAATGTAGCAACAGATTTAGTAACACACGAAACAATACAGGCATAGATTGCAATTGTTCTCAACTTCTTTCAGCTAAAAGTTAATGTGACATGCGACAGAATAACAGCCTAACATCTAGGTCACCTATATGCACTTCAATCAACCAACCATGCTCAACAGCGAAAACCAGAACAGCAAAAAAAAAAGGAAAAAGGAAGCATTTCATGAACCATAAACAAACAAAAAAACACAACAAAAAAGATAATGCATCAAAACTCAAAAGATGCATGCTGTCAAGATATCAATAGATAAGAAACAAAATGGGTCGGCATTGGAGCCATTCCAGTCGGGTAAGGAGGGGGGGATGAAGGCCACCTTGAGGGACAACGGCGAGAGGCCATCAGGCATCAGGCAAAGGGTGGTGGTGGTTGTGGCACAGAGAAGGAATAGGAGGAGGCATCCAGCGTTGTTTGTTGGCCCTCTCCCTTTTTCACACGCTCGACCTCAATGGAGGTGTGATGCACACACCAAGAGGGAAGTAACCCTGGGGCAGAGAGAGAGAAAGGGAGCAAGGACGGCAGAGAGAGAGAGCTCAGAGAGGCGTCTAGGGCAGCGTGAGAGAGTAAAGGACGGCAGAAGAGAGAGAGAGGGAAAAGAGAGTGCGAGAGAGGATGAGGGAAAAGAGAGAAAGGGGAGTTGACGGGTGGAGAGCAAAAAAAAACATTTCTTCTCAACTTCTCAACTTACACGAAAATGGAAAGCAACATTTAAAGAAGAAAAAAAACTGAAAAACTTATGCTTAAGTTTAGTGCCTCGGGAATCATGCTCTCTCACGATCTCCTCCACCTAGCGTTTTCTCCTCCATTTCTTTTCTAACTCCCCACGACTTGGAAACCGCTGGCCACTCCCTCAAGTCTCGCATCTTCCCCACGAGCTTCACACAATCTCACGAGCTCCTCTACTTCAGGAGTTAGAGCAACATTCTCCTCCCTAATCCTGATGTGGCCCGAGATCTCGAACACCCAACAAGCGTCGCATTATTGCCAACTTTGCCGTTGGCAATGCCTTAGTCATAATATCCGCTCGTTGTTCATCTGTGCGTACAAAATCCACAATAATATGTCCTCTTTTGACACATTCTCGTATGAAATGGAACTTTGTGTCAATGTGTTTGCTGTGTCCATGAAAAACTAGGTTTTTCATCAGTGCGATTACGGACTTGTTGTCCACATACAACTTCACCACTTGCGGCTCTCTCCCAATCAGTTTGGCGAACAGTCCTCTAAGCCAAAGTGTTTGACATGTTGCCGCAGTTGCTGTCATGAATTCAGCCTCGCACGAAGACAGAGCAACAATTTTCTGCTTTTGCGAGTTCCATGAGACTAGGCTTTCATTTACATAGAATGTCAAGCCTCCAGTGCTTTTCCGGTCATCGACATCACCCGCCAAGTCACTATCCGTGAACCCGACGATCACCTCTTCTCTTGTTCCTATGGTGTATACAAGACCAAAATTGATTGTGCCTTTTAAATAACGCAAAATCTGCTTCACTGCTTTGTGGTGCATCACTGTCGGTCTCTCCATGAATCTGCTAGCTACACCGACAGCATACGAAAGATCTGGTCTTGTGTGGAGAAGATACCTCAGACATCCGATGACTCGTCGATACTCAGTTGCATCCACCGGTTGTCCTTCGGGATCCTTGTTCAACTGTGACCTTGGTTCCATAGGGATTTTAGTAGGATTGCAAATCAAACATGCCAAATTGAATTAGTACCTTTTTGGCATAGGCTGCTTGTTTGATCCAGATACCGTCTTCACCTTGTGCCACCTCAATCCCAAGGTAATAGGTGAGCAGGCCGAGGTCGCTCATCTCGAACTCAGCCATCATCTGCTGCTTGAATGCTGCGATTTCCTCTGAATTCTCCCCTATTACAATTAGATCATCAACATAAACTCCGATGATGATGCTGGCACGATCTTTTCTCCTCGTATACATGGCTTGTTCCAATGCGCACTTTGAGAACCCAATGTGCTTCAGGCTTCGATCCAGCCGTGTGTTCCAAGCACGAGGTGGTTGTCGGAGACCATACAAAGTTTTGCTTAGTTTGAGCGCCATATGCTCCTTGTTCTTCACTATGAAGCCCTCTGATTGGGCTACATAGACCTCCTCCTCAAGTTCGCCATTGAGGAATGCTGATTTGACGTCGAGATGATGGACTTGCCACCCACGGCTGGCTGCGACGGCAAGGATGACTCGTACGGTGTCGAGCCTGGCGACTGGCGCAAACACCTCCTCAAAGTCGATCCCTTGCCGCTGGACATAGCCCTTCACGACTAATCTAGCATTTACTTGATCACCTCTCCGTCTGCGTTTTTCTTCAATTTGAACACCCATTTGAGTCTGATTGCTTTGGTTCCGACTGGTAGGGTTGTCAACGTCCAAGTCGAGTTTTTTTCAATGGACTCAATCTCTTTGGCCATCGCTTCCAACCATGCCGGTTGGCCGATTGCCTCTTGGTAGCATGACGGCTCCTCTGTTGCCGCGAGCATGGCATCTTCTTCGACGTCTTCATCATCAAGCTCGACAGGCCCAGCGTCTCGCATGATGTCATCGATATGTCCATATCGAACGGGTCCATCATTGCTGTCCTCCATCTCTGAAGCCGCAACAGTTTCCAATCTCCGAGCCGGCGTTGCTTCGCCATCCATCGGTGTCGATGAAGGAGCTGATTCGCCTAGCTCCATGGACACCACCATTCCTGCTTGTCCATTTGTAACTGAGTTGCCCACTGCTGACTCAGTATTAGACTCCTCCTCAACAGTGAAATTTGACGATTCAATGCCTCCTGCAGCCATGTTCCAATTCCACTTTAATTTTTTCTTCAAATCTAACATCACGACTTACATGGATTCTCCCGCGTCGTGGATCGAATAGTCGGTGTGCCTTGCAGCCATCCTCGACGCCAAGATACACCCTTGGCTGGCTGCGATCATCAAGCTTCTTGAGGTGAGACATTGTCACCAGGGCATGCGCCGTGCAACCGAACAATCGAAGATGTGCAAGGTCTGGCTTCCTACCACTCCAAGCTTCATACGGTGTGCGCTCACCCATGGCTTTCGTAGGCAAGCGATTCAACAGGTAGACCGCGTGTCGTACCGCCTCGCCCCAAAAACTTTCCAGTATGCTCATGCTTTTGAGGAGGGACCTAGCCATCGCCATCACTGTCCTGTTCCTCCGCTCCACCACACCGTTTTGTTGTGGTGAGTATGGCGCAGTGAGGTGCCGCGCAATGCCCGCCTGTTCACATACATTGGCGAACTCAAGAGAGAGAAACTCGCCTCTCTGATCGGTCCGGAGCGTCTTGATGCGATGCTCGCACGCGTTCTCGGCTAGCGCCTTGATCCTCATAAATGTCGAGCATGTCTGGTCTTTCGTTCTGATCACGCACAACCACATCCAACGAGTGAAGTCATCAACGAGTGGTAAAAAATAACTATTACCGGCAGGGGTGGGTGGCGTGATCGGGCCGCAAAGATCAGCGTGCAAGAGTTCGAGTGGTTCCTTCGCTCGATAGTTGGTTGCTGACGGGAACGGCTGTCTCGTCTGCTTTGCCACCAAACACTCCCGACATAGCTGAGCGGGATGGGTAATTGGTGGTACCCCAGTGTTACCACCCCAAATTTTTCAAAAAATGGGGCTATTAAAATTTTGGGTATATTATTTTTAAAATAAATTTTAAATCCAAGTTTAGATCCAAAATCCAAGTTTAGATCCAAATCTAGCATTTCAAACTCAAAATCCAATTATCAAATTCAAATTAGATCCAAAATCCACATTTCAAATTCAAATTAGAACAAGACCTATTTGCCCATCCTTTTGACAAAAAAAAAGTCTTCTTTTAAAGGGCGGTTTTGGTCTTTTGGTGGGTAAGACCTATTTGCCCCTCCTTTTGACAAAAGAAACTTCTTTTAGAGGGCGATTTTAGTTTTTTGGCAAACAAGACCCATTTGCCCCTCCTTTTGACAAAAGAAATTTCTTTTTAGAGGGCGATTTTAGTCTTTTGGCAAACAAAACTCATTTGACCCTCCTTTTGACAAAAGAAACTTCTTTTAGAGGGTGATTTTAGTCTTTTTTGGATGGACAAGACCCATTTTAAAATATATTTTTATAAGCCTAATGGCTAATCATACCCATTTTCAAACCATTTCTTTTTCAAAATAATTCAAAATTATGTGAAATTCGGATGAAAAAGGGGGAAAATTCAAAAAAATTTAAATTTAGGGTTTTGGCTCCAAAATCATCTATAAATACCCCCCCATTTCTCCCCTCTTGGGCAAGGGTGACCCTTGGGAGAAACCCTAGAGTATTCTCACTTGAAGACTTAGGGTTTCTCTTGAGCTCTCTCTCTCTCCCTCTTCCTTTTTTCATTTCTCTCCAACTTGGAGCTAGCTACAACTCTTCATCTTGGAGCTTCATTCAAGGTGAGTTCAAGTTTATTTCAAGCATGATTGTTCATTTTTCCTAAGTCATTTTCTCATTTAGAGGTATGTAACCATCATCTCTCTCATTTCTCTCATATTTTCTTTCCTCTCTTCTTTCTCTCCCCATGGCCAAAAGAGATAGCTCTCAACTCTATTTTAGAGCCAAGAGGCTATGCTCAAGTGCACTGGGAGCATGAGAAGATGAGACGATATTTCATTTTCATCATTGAGTCATGTTATCTCATTTATTGAATACGTTCTTGTTGTTCTTTTGTTTCCTTCTATTTTCCTCTCTTCTTCATCTCCCCATGGCGAAAAGAGATAGCTCTCAACTCTATTTTAGAACCAAGAGGCTATGCTCAAGTGCACCGGGAGCATGAGAAGATGAGACGATATTTCATTTTCATGCTTGAGTCATGTTATCTCATTTATTGAATACGTTCTTGTTGTTCTTTTGTTTCTTTCTATTTTCCTCTCTTCTTTATCTTCCCATGGCCAAAAGAGATAGCTCTCAACTCTATTTTAGAGCCAAGAGGCTATGCTCAAGTGCACCGGGAGCATGAGAAGATGAGACGATATTTCATTTCAATGTTTGAGTCATGTTATCTCATTTCTTGAATACATTCTTGTTGTTTTTTTGTTTCCTTCTATTTTCCTTTCTTTTTCATTTCCCCATGGCCAAAAGAGATAGCTCTCAACTCTATTTTAGAGCCAAGAGGCTATGCTCAAGTGCACCGGGAACATGAAAAGATGAGATTTCATTCCATAGTTGAATCATGCTCTCTTTCTTTTCTTAAACATTGTTTTTTGATACTATCCATGCATAGTTATTTGATTTTTTATTTATATGTGAATGCACGGAGAGAATGAGAGTATGGTTTGAGATTCTTTGGTTTTATTCATGTAATTTTGAGGTTGGGGCTTGTCCAACCCGGGAAAACCCTTACGAATATGTACATGTTAATATGCATTTGCATGTCATTTTGCGTTAGTTTCTTTCCTAATCACCCCATTAGGAACCCTAATGAGTGTCTCGTTATATTGCTTGATTTTCTTCTATACCCAACGGTGGAAGAAATATATCCTTTGTTGCAAACCAAATCATGACATTTTATGTTTTTATATAAATCATATTTTCCAAAACATTTTCAAAAGAAACTTTCTAAGATGGCCTTGGAGACTTAACTTAGGTTCTTGCATGAGCCCAAGCTCCCCTCCGGCCTACATCAAAAAAATTGAAGTCGGCTATTTTCAATT
>JAANDH010000508.1:110053-180889 GCA_011799765.1 Nymphaea thermarum
TATAGAATAAAAAAGATGTTTAAGTTAAAACGAAATGCATCAATGATAAACATAGCCCTTGGGTTGATTACCCCCGGTAAAGGCGCCGGGAACGGTCGATCCTCGTACCGACGGGCGAGTCCCTTTCTTTCCTATTTTAAAACAAAACCTTATTTTTCTGGAGCACTCCAAAACAAATGAAAATTTTGGGATGCAAACACCCAGTTGCCATTTTCTTGTTTACAAGCAACTTCATTGCTTGAAAGTTGACATGGCCGAGTCGAGCATGCCACAACCAAGCTGGATCCTCGAGGTTTGCCAAGAGACATAATCGCCTAGCAACCTGTAGCTCGATGCAATAGAGATGATTTGGCGTGCGTCTCACTTTCATGATCAACTGCCATGGATTTTTGACAAACACCTCCAGTTTGTCTTCATCCATAACCACTTTGTGGCCCGCCTTAGTGAGTTGTCCGAGACTCATGATGTTGTTGCGAAGCCTTGGAATATAGTATACTTCCTGGAGCAGCCATTGATCATCATTTTTGCATTTAAAAAGAATTGAACCCTTACCCATGATCTGCACCGATGAGCCATCGCCGAACTTCACCTTGCCGGTGATTGCCTCGTCCAACTCCCGAAAGTTGACCTTGTCTCCGGTCATGTGGTTGCTGGCACCGTTATCCAGGTACCAAATGTCGGTAGTTTCCTTACCGTGCTCGGTCCCGTGCAGTTTGGGTCATACTTGCTCTTCATTCAGCAGGACGGCTTCCTGTCGTTCCTGCCATTCCTGTCTCTCAAGTGCAACAGACACCACTTCTTCCAACTCTGCAAGCAACAGGGTTGGTTCAGTGTCATCAGTTTGTGTGAGGTGCGCCTCTTCCTTCCTTTTGGGAGTCTTGCAGCGGTTCGCATAATATCTCAATTCGTTGCAATTGAAGCAACGAATGTGACTCTTATCATGACCATCGCTTCCAGAGCCACCTGCTCTGTCCTTTGGGAAGTCGCCTCGTCCACCTCTACCGCGCCCGCGACCACCCCGATTGCGAGCGCCTCCTTCCCCGTGACCCTTCTCCCTTCGGGTCGACGACGGGTCTCTGCCGTGCCTCCCATTCAGCCTAAGTGAGAAGCAGTTGCGCATCACCGTTGCCACCGGTACCGAACGCTCGGGGACGTGAGCGTTCTTCGTAGGTCTTGAGTCGTCCAACGGCCTCTTCAAACAACATAGTGTCGAGGTCGCAAAACTGCTCTATGCCTGCGATTACGCTAAGAAATCGATTTGGAACGGTATCAAACAACTTCTTCACCAGGGCGGCATCGCTCAGGGTTCGCCCCAAGTTGGCATACCTGACAGACATTCCGGTGAGTCTGTCCGCATATTGATCCAACGACTCTCCTTCCTGCATCCTCATGGCGTCAAAGTCACTCTTCAATGTCTTCAGGCGCACATTCGTCACACGATCTGCCCCGACGAATCTCGTCTTGAGGCAATCCCAAACCTCCTTCGCTGTCGCCTTCTTCGCCACTTGCATTAGGAGATCCTCCGGGAGGGCTTGGAGAAGATGCGACATCGCCTTCTTGTCATTCCTCGTGTCGGCAGCCACATCAGCCGCCGGCTCGACTGCCTCCCAGACGCCTTGATCTTCCATCATGGCTTGGACCCTAATCACCCAACTGGTGTAGTTGGTTGCTGTGAGTTGGGGGTATAGGAACGTACCACTAGAGATCTCCCGCGCTGCCTCGGTTGTGATAATCGACATTGGCTTGAATCGAGGGAGCTTTGGCATACAACATGTGCTCTGATACCAAGTGTTGGCCCTCTCCCTTATTCACACGCTCGACCTCAATGGAGGTGTGATGCACACACCAAAAGGGAAGTAACCCTCGGGCAGAGAGAGAGAAAGGGAGCAAGGTCGGCAGAGAGAGAGAGAGCTCAGAGAGGTGTCTAGGGCAGCGTGAGAGAGTTAAGGATGGCAGAGAGAGAGAGAGCTTAGAGAGGTGTCTAGGGCAGCGTGAGAGAGTTAAGGACGGCAGAAGAGAGAGAGAGGGAAAAGAGAGTGCGAGAGAGGATGAGGGAAAAGAGAAAAAGGGGAGTTCACGGGTGGAGAGCAAAAAAAACCTTTCTTCTCAACTTCTCAACTTACACGAAAATGGAAAGCAACATTTAAAGAAGAAAAAAACTGAAAAACTTGATGCTTAAGTTTAGCACCTCGGGAATCATGCTTTCACGATCTCCTCCACCTAGTGTTTTCTCCTCCATTTCTTTTCTAACTCCCCACGACTTGGAAACCGCTGGCCACTCCCTCAAGTCTCGCATCTTCCTCCATTACTTGGGAACCGCACACACACGACTTGGAAACCGCTCCCTCAAGTCTCGCATCTTCCCCACGAGCTTCACACGATCTCACGAGCTCCTCCACTTCAGGAGTTAGAGCAACATTGTTTACCTCTTCCTTCTTCTACTTGGTGCTCTTTTCTTCTTGATATACACTTCCTCTCTCCGCCGTTGGTTAATCAGAAACTAAGTAAGTTGCAGAAGTGGGGAGGAAAAAAGGTAGAGGCCCAAAGTGAGGAAAAAAGGTAGAGGCCCAAAGTGAAGTTCTGGTGGCTGCCTATATATGAGGAGTGGGAAGAGGTCCCTCTAGGATGATGATGGCGGAGGAGATGGTGGAGTGGGGTTTCCGTCGTGGTGCTTCCGGTGGCAGTAGGAGGGCGATGCCGAAAGGTGGTGCTGTCTTGATCGAAGACGAAGAGAAGACGAGAAGTAATATTGTGTTTGCCCTAAATCGGTTTTTCGTACCGGTTTATACGATTTAACTGGTTTTAAGTAGCGAGTGGAATCGAGTTCTTGCAACTCGACTCTTTAAATGAGGAAGCATTTCATGTACCATGAACAAACAAAAAAAGACAACAAAAAAAATAATGCATCAAAACTCAAAATATGCATGCTGTCAACATATCAACAGATAAGAAACAAAATGAGTCGGCGTCAGAGCCATTCCAGTCGGGTAAGGAGGGGGGGATGAAGGCCGCCTTGAGGGACAACGGCGAGAGGCCATCGGGCGTCAGGCAGAGGGTGGTGGTGGCGCAGAGAAGGAATAGGAGGAGGCATCCGGCATTGTTTACCTCTTCCTTCTTCTTGGTGCTCTTTTCTTCTTGATATACACTCTCTCTCTCCACCGTTTGGTTAATAAGAAACTAAGCAAGTTGCAGAAGTGGGGAGGAAAAAAGGCAGAGGCCCAAAGTGGAGTTCTGGAGGCTGCCTATATATGAGTGGTGGGGAGAGGTCACTCTAGGATGATGATGGCGGAAGAGATGGTGGAGGGTGGTGGAGATGGTGGAGTGGGGTGGCTGTCGTGGTGCTTCCGGTGGCGGTAGAAGGGCGATGCCGGAAGGTGGTGCTGTCTTGACCGAAAACCTATGTCACAATGGTACGGGTATGGGTTCGGGTACGGGTATGACATTTTTTAAAATCATGGTACGGGTACGGCGACTATTATATATAATTAATTCAAAAAAATAATTATTATATATAATTAAACCATAATTATTATATATAATTAAACCACAAGTAACTTAAAATCATGATTTTTTTAAGTTATAATGATACTTCTTATGTTAAAGTAAAAAAAAAAAAATCAAAAAAAATAAAAAACAAGTAAATTTTTTGAATTTTTTTTGTTATAATGATGTTTGGATCTGGATCCGACCCGGATCCAGATCCAAACCATACCAGAGCAGCCGTACCGGTACCCGTACCCCCGTACCGGTACGTGGTACGCCACCAAAGTGGCGTACCACTGTGACTTAGCTGAAGACGAAGAGAAGACGGGAAGTAATATTGTGTTTGCCCTAAATCGGCTTTTCATACCGGTTTATATGATTTAGCTGGTTTTAAGTAGCGAGTAGAATCGAGTTCTTGCAACTCGAACTCGACTCTTTAAATGTGAACTCCAACTCGTTATGCAGCCTATTTTAAAGGCATTGCAAGTCACTGGTCACTAAGTTTCAAACTCCTTTACATCTCAATATCAAATTTGAACTTAAATTTGCTTAAAAAGGATGTGTTCGTATTTTCATTTTGGATGAACAAGAGGTTAACCTACCACTCAAAAAATAGGTGTGAATATTTTTGTTCTCTCCAAATTCTCCTTACTTACCAAGCATTGGGATGCTAAGGGTATGCTCCTTTTTAACTTAGGTACTATGTCTCACATTTATCAAAATCAACTTACCTCCGCACAAGTACCCAACCCAACTAAGTATGCAATGCCTTTAAAGAACCACTATGCTTTTCTATTGAGGGACAAACAAATGTGAACTGCAAGAATCAAAACTATGTCACCTGGGTACGGGTACTGGTACAGGTACGACTTTTTTGTAAATTTTGGTGTGGGTACGAGAAAACTTTTACTATGATAATATGAATTTTTTAATAAAAAAATAAAAAAATTGAAATAAACAAATGATATCATCTGGAATTTGCATATTAGGGCAACACATGCACAAGCTTCTAGAATTTCTGTATATGTTTTCGACAAAAATCGAGACGAAAAACAGGAGAGACAGAAGAATGGTTTCTCAAACTAACTCCAAAGTTTTGAAAGAAACTAATTAAATAGCGCCACACTCATAAGCATAGTCCAATTTAGAGGATTTAAGCTAAGGATTTCACTACAGTAAACTGCAAAAGAGCAACCATTTTGGCAGGTGAGCAGTTGGTCTTTTTTGTTGGGAGGAATTTCAGGTAAGGTGAAAAGTTTGAAACTTTGCTTCCTTATATGAACTGAAACTTAATGTTGGCAGGCTGAAATTTTAATTACTTGCCTTCATGTAATGGCCGCAAAGTATGTTGCAGTATTTGTTATGGAAGACATGGCAGCTGGCTGTGGTGCCAGTTGCGCCTCATCGCCAGTCGGGTAAAGTTGCTTGAGTGGTAAACGGAAACGTACGCACAAAATCGAGACGAAGGGAAAAGGAAGGCGTGGGCCCGTCGCCCGTCGGGTAAAGTTGCTTGAGTGGTAAATGGAAACGTACGCACAAAATCCAGACGAAGGGAGAAGGAAAGCGTCGGCCCGTCGCCCGTCGGTATTTTTTGGTTTGGAATATGGTTTGGATCTGATTCGATGCAGAACCAGATCCAAACGTACCAGCACGTACCGGCGTACCGGTACGGGTATGCTGACACTTTAAAGGTACCACAGTGACATGGAATCAGAAACATCGACCTATTTTTGGTTTTAAATAGTTCGATACTGGCAAACCGATACAATGAAAACATGATAGTGACACCACGGGCGCAAGGGATATGGCATTCATCAACGCTTATTGCTTTTGGGTAGGGGTGGGTATGGGGCCGGGCCGGCCCGGTAAAGGCCGGCCCGATCCGGCCCGTCGTGCCGCCCAGCCCGGCCCAGGCCCGGCCCGATAAGGTTGTCGGACCGGGTACCGGGCCTGCCCACCAAAATCAGGCCCGGCCCGCTTGTTCGCCGCTCGTCCTTTTTCCCGGCGATGGTCTTTCACCAACATGCAGCAGGCCATCCAACTTCGTGGGTGGCCGCCGGCAGATGCCTCCAGGACGGCCGGCCATTGCCCGCCGCGATGCCCCGCGTTGCGCACCAAAAAACAGAGGGGAGCGCCGGAGCGGGGCTGGAGACAAGAGACGGAGAGCCGGGAGAGGGAGAAAGGAAGGGGAGAAGAGTGAAGACGGGGAGTCGGGGAGAGGGAGAAAGGAAGGGGGAGCTGGGGAGGGGGATGGGAGACGTAGAGGGGGGGTAGAGGGGGAGANGGGAGCGGAGAAGACGGGAGAGGGGGAGACGGGAGAGGGAACAAGACGGGGAGAGGGAGAAAGGAAGGGGAAGGGAGGGAGAAGGAGTCGGGCCGTCGGGCCGGGCCGGGCCAGAAAAGTGATAACCAGGCCCGGCCCGTTAAGATCTCGGGCCGGGCCGGGTTCACTGAAGTCCGGCCCGATAACAAAATTCCTCAGCCCAAGCCCGACCCGTACCGGGCCGGCCCAGCGGCGGCCCGGCCCAATGCCCAGGCTTACTTTTGGGTCGTCGCCTTCATCAACACTTAAAAAGAATACGGCGAACCAAAAATGAGCGGGACGATGTGAATTCTTATGGTGCATTCATTTTTCAATTTTTAATAGACAAATACAACAGTCTAAGATCTTTGTGGGAGACTAGCAATTAGTTTACAATTTCGGGACTGATGCCGTTTATCTAAAAAATATATTTTTATCTTTTATTTTATTGCAGATTTGTTCCTCGGAGACTTGGATCCATGGCGCTCAATAGCTAATAAGGCTATTTTTCAACTCAAAGCTTTCGACTCAAACACTCTTGAGCATTGGCAAACTTTCAGAATTCCAGTCAATTTAACTCAGAAGCATTAAATATTCTACAGAGAGCACAGGCAGTAATAAAAACCTTACAGCCACAGTGATTTAAGTCCGACAAGAAATCTATTAGGAGCAATGAAAGGTCGTTCATGGTAGAGCTCTGATTCTACAGCCGAAAACGTTTAAAACGTAGAGAAAAGGACGCTTTCGCACCGAAGGTCACCAGCACTTGCCTGTGTCTTCTTGAGAAGCCTCTTGCCGCTGTACACAGGCCCATCAGCTGCAACACGTCGACAACCATCAATCCGGGGGAGGAGGCTCTGTCTTTGCCGTTTGACTGTGCCTCAATAACCCTTCTTGGCAAAGCTTCCAGGATTAATGGTAATGCTCTTTGTGCAGTTCTCAGTTTTGTAGATGCCAATCAGTCGATCCACAAGCTCGAACATGTTTTTACATATAGCACAAACCACCACCGCCCAACCCACAAGTTCAAAAATATATAGAAACCCAAAATAAAAGATCACGTCAAACTGCTGAAGAAAACAAATCAAAGGGCGAGGAAAATATATCAATGCAGTAATCACTTGCAACAGTTAGCCAGTCGGCGGTTGCGCACCTGTAACAAGCACCAACATATAATTACAAGCAGAGCGGTCACACATCTTATGATTATAAATTGCACATCTTTAGTTGTGTCCTTGACATAGTGCCCCGCTATGGAGACGTTCTTCAAATCTGCAAATTTTTACAGAGTCAGGCCGGTAACTCAAAAAAGTTTTCAAAGCACCATATATGCAAGGAAGCCATCATTTGCCAATCCAACACCTACCAACAGCAGCGTCTATCTCGTCCATCACATAAAGTGGAGTTGTTGGTTTGTAGTGGTGGAGTGCGAAGACCAGAGCCAATGAGCTTAACGTCTCCCAAAGAAAAGATGGCAATAGTCAAACTTCTCACCCAGTCGCCCGGAAAAAGAAGAACTCAAAAAGACCATACTCCAAAAATCAAAACAGAAACTTACTGGTTATTATCAAATGAAATTCAAAAAGCATAACAGCAGTCAGAGAGCTTGAGGGAACTCAAGAATTTGGAATCAACAAGCTCCAGCTCCACATCTCCACCAAGCGTGATCATCTATATCATCAACAATAATTACCATTGATTTGTTACAATGCAAGGAGCAACAAGTTATTAAATAGTGAAAAAAGGCCTGGCAATTTTGCTTAACCTGATACATTTCTTTTAACTTGAGAGATATGGTGTTGAACCCCGCCATGAACTCATCCAACCTGGAATCATATTTAACCAGGTTTACCTCATGCAAAAAGGTTTGACTAGCCCAAACAAACAAGGAAAAGAGACTAAACTCACTGTTGTCCAACTTTTGACATCAGAATACTTGCCGTTTCGTTCTCAATTCATCATATTGCCTCTTTATATCATCTCATTCTGAAGTAACAGCATGGGATTCCTGAACTTGACAAATTCGTAAAGAGAAGCTATATTTTCTCCAGGATTCCAAATGGAATAGTCAAAATGTGAGTGTGTCCCAGATAATGCAAACCACCGTGATGCAAAAATTGAAGACATTCCTCAGGGAAAAACTTACAACAGTATTAAGTAATGCACTTCATATAATTTCATCACTTCTCTGCTTAATGTGACTTCTTTCTTCATGATGCAGAAAGTCAATTGGCTAAAGGACATCAACAACCAATGCATGAAAATAACTGATGGAAGTAACATGACATGCCTGATATAGCAGAAGCTAAATCATCTTTCTTGTAGGCAACAGCATTTCCACGTCCATCATAAGCCAGCCATTTGCTCTTAATCACCAAGGGATAGCCAAATAAGTCACCAGCTCGTGTAGCATCCTCAGTGTTGTTGATCTGAGCACCACCTTTACATTAGTCCTTACCGTATAAAACCAATATCTGTTAAAATCAATAGGAAGAAATTGTTGGATATAACCTCCATAAAATCTGGAAGCGGGATACCATGCTGTGAAAAGTGAACCTTTTGTAAATACTTGTCCTGGAAATAAAATAAAATCAGTACAGTAAAATAATTGCCCTTTGTTTGAAGAGAATAGCTCAACAGTCACACATGAAAAGGAAAAAATTCTCCCATGCATCTGACTAAAATCTTAGTGCATTGAAATGCATAATCAGATGATCCCAATGCTGATCCGAATACTCAATTTCACGGACAATAACACTTGAAGAACAAGCTCTGTAATCCCTAATCTCCACTTTAAAGGTCTAACTCGAAAAGCTCAATGTGTGTGTGTGTGAGTGGATGTTCATATAGTGGGAAACTGGACCATGACTTTTAGGAAGTACGATACTAAGTATTGTCACTGGTCTCTCTCACTCCTATCGAATGCACAACAAAATGCACAACGCGCAAAAGAGCTAAGCATCATATGCTCAATTTCCTCTGGACATAGAAATTTTGCTTAGGTGGGTGCATCAGTAGAGTGGTTCATGTCCACTTCCAGTTGCTCAGAATGAAAGCTAACCTGATGTGTTTCTAATCTTAATGTAACAAGAGAAGTGACCATGTAAAACATCAAAAAAGGATAATGGTGATCTAACTTGGATTATACGAATAGTGGAAGCTTTAGGTTGACAATCAACACCTTCTTTCTCAAGTTTCTCAAGTGCAGCAACATCAACATGGTTAATTTCAATGGTAAGAACTCTGCACCTAATGATAGTTAAGGTTAGCTCCTAGAAGGAGAAGTGGCCAAAAAAACATTTCATGGATAACAAATAAACATGGAAACTACTTGGAAGCCAAGAGACTAACTCCTTTGCAAACTTCTGAACAGATGCACCATCATCAAAGCTCCCAAGCACATGGCGGTGGCACATTGAGCTTGCTGAACAGTCTTCAGAAGGATCCATTATCAAGATTTTGATTCCCAGACAGGAAGCTGCTTGGCAAAGCATGCGACCCAGTTGCCCACCACCCAGTACACTGACCCACTGCTTCAGACACCCCATGGATGGGTGAGATCTCAGTACTGCAAAGAAAAAACACAGGAAGCAACATGAATGACGACATACAATAACTGGTCATTGCTTCCCCTTAGTTCATCTTGGCACCAGTGAGCTCATACTCAGTCCTCATGGGTAAAAATTTCAACAGCAAAAACAGAAAAAGTTTGTCCATTGCTCAGACTACAGGTCTTGTCAATTCAAGTGGCATTGCCTCTTGGTTACCGAGAAACAGGATAATGTGACAAGCAACAAACCGTTGCTTCACTATACAATAAAGAGAGCCAAAAAGGAAAGAAACATTGCCAATGCACCCATGAAATTTAAATATACGAAGACTGAACAGCCAATAGCACCAAAAAACCCATCCTGATGGAGTCGGGATTTCACAAGATTAGTATCAACTGTAAAAACAAATGAAATGCAAGGGCACAACTTTGTTCAAACTAATCAAATACTCAGAATTACCTAACTGCAGAATCCCAAGAGTTGTTTTTGCTGAAATAAAAAAGTTTATTTTTAATGTGGTAGTTTTCTGACTATTTAAAAGTTAAAGTCTTCCTTTGTCTTTTTACAACTTTATGTGTCTCTCTTGTGTAAAGATTCCAGCCGATCCCTATTCTCTCTTTAAGTAGATATTAGGGTACGATAATGCAAGTATCTCTTTTTAGTCTCTCTCTCTCTCTCTCTCTCTCTCTCTCTCTCTCTCTCTCTCTCTCTCTCTCTCTCTCTCTTTTTCCTCCATCGTTCAACATGGTATCGGAGCCAGTGGACGTCTGATTGGCTAGGGTGGTGGTGTTCTTCTCTTCTCTACTCTCACATCTGATCAGCCTTGATATGAGCTCTTTAGGGAGGCACGTCTGATCAGCCTTGTCTCTAGGTCGATGCACTCTTGAAGTCGTGGTGGAGCAGCACAGTTGAAGGCATGTTGTGGTGTGGATAAGTTTGAAAGTACGTCGTTTCTGTGAAAAGTGACTATAACAGTCACAAAATATTCATATAACAATAAAAAGGCACTAAGGCCAAGTAGAGGAGTATAAAACTCATTCAATAAAATATATGAAGGCTGTAAAACACAACGTAGTTTATACAAGAGGCAGCTCTACAATTTATACAAGAAAGAGAAATGAAGAAAAGGAGTTGGAGGAGGTTGTTCTAGCAGTTGGAGGTTCCAACGAAGAGCCGTTAGAACTCCCAACGGCTAGAACAATAAGTTAAAAGAAGAATAAAAAATAAAAGAATAAAATACATAAAAGATAAAAATAAAACCTAACCTAGCTACAATATCAATTAGATATCTTATTTTCTAACACCCCCCTTAAACTTACGGTGCTATCACCGAAAGTGTATCTAAGAGAAAGTTGAATCTGGGAGAACCTAAAGGCTTCATGAAGAAATCTGTTAGCTGGAACTCAGAGGAAACATATGGAAGCTTGATAGTCTTCTTCAAAAATTCTTCACGAACATAGTGACAGTCCATCTCTATATGCTTTGTTCGTTCATGAAAAGTTCGATTTTTGGCAATGTAGATAGAACTCTTATTGCCGCAGCATAAATCAATGGGTTCTTCTATTCTTGTTCCCATATCAAGGCGCATTTGACGAAGCCAGACAATTTCCATAGTTGTAGAAGTCATGACACGATATTCAGCTTCAGTAGAGAATAGAGAGACTTTCTGTTGCTTTTTGCACTTCCATGAGATGAGTAATCCCCACAAAAACACAAATTCCAGTAGTTGAGTGTCTATCATTTGGGTCTCTTCTCCAATCAACATCAGTATAAGCAATCAAGTTTAAGAAGGAAGAGGAAGACGTGAATACTCTTTTATTTATTGTTCCCTTAATGTATCTAATGAAACGAAAAATAGCTCCCATATGAACAGTTGATGGAGCATGTTGAAATTGACTCACAGTATGAACTGCATGTGCGATGTCAGGCCGAGTGATGCTAAGATACATTAAGGATCCCACAAGCTGTCGATAAGGAGTGGGATTGACAAGTGGAACTCCATCATCAATCTTCATCTTGCTTCCTACTGCTTCGTGAGTTTCTGAGACCTTATCATCTGTTATGTCTGATTTAGCAATGATCTCTGCAACAAACTTAGTTTAAAACAAAAAATATCCTCTAGCAAAATATGCAACCTCAATACCCAAGAAATATGTTAGAAAACCTAAATCTTTCGTTTCAAAAGTTTCATGTAATAATTTTTTACATTCTCTAATATCTTCCTTATCACTACTTGTAATGATCATGTCGTCAACATACAATAAAAAGATTATGATACCAGCAGTAGCATACTTAACAAACAAGGCAGTTTCAGTTATGCATGAATGAAATCCATAATCAGAAATAACAAAGTTAAACAAAGATATACATTCCGGCATAGCAACTATATGAATCATCATTTATCTTAAATCATGCATACATGTCTTGTTATTAGATGTCTTGAAAAAGTCACTCCATTTCGGACCAATTCTTAGTGCTACGCGATTTGGATTGACTCAAAATCCTTGTTTTGTTAATGGAGTAACCTCTAGTGAGACTAAGATGTTATATTTTAGGGCAATAAAAAAAGGAGTTTTTTGCAGCATCCCCACATGGCGGAGCGTGGCCCGATAGTGGAATCGTTTAGTTTAAATCATATACAAGAAAAGACCATCATACGATATGATGTTATACTATCCATGCACATGGAATAAACAGAAAGGTTAGACAGTACTGCCAAGCACCTCCCTGTGCACTCAATAGAGTGGAAGTAAAGAAACAAAAAAATGAAACGATGGGTGATACGCAACTCTTGGGGAATCAATGCAATGTTTAGAAGACTTCAATACTGGAGTGCTAGACTCTCTGGGAAAGAAGGGGCACCCTTTTCTTCCTGGTTGACTGGTTGGTAAGTAATCAAAAGTAGTTTTTCAGTGTATCATACTTGAAACTGAAGGGCCTTTATGTGGTTGTTGATTAATTGTTCAGGAAGAAGTGAAACTTTTTCTTGAATTTTCAAAACTGACCTTGCTACCCTGGGAGAGAGGGTCGTCATGGTAGGAAATAATGGGGGAGCTAGAAATTTTTAGTCAATGGTCACTTGCATTAGTGACACAAATTTGAAGGGGTGCTGCATATAATTTTGAAGTCATAACAATGTAATTGTGATACATTATAATGTGATTTTTAATGGTCTTGTGTGGGCAGTGGTCCACCCTAACCAACAAATAGCTCTCTACTGAACTAAGAATACAAGAGGTAATTTTTAATCACCTGTTGCTTTATATTTTAACTTCCGTTCTTCTTCCCCCCCTTTTTTTTTGGGTTGTAATCATCATGGTCTAGGAATTCTAAAGGCATCTCCATATTCAAATAAGATGCTCGCAGAGGTCTTTCAGACTAAGGAGGTATGTTCATATTAAACCTTGTGTCCTGTTTTAAACAGGAAATTATATATATATATATATATATATATATATATATATATATATATATATATATATATATATATATAGAGAGAGAGAGAGAGAGAGAGAGAGAGAGAGAGAGAGAGAGAGAGAGAGAGTAAAAAATGATAAAAAAAGAATGGATTTAAATCTCGGCATTTTAATTTTTTTTATTGTTTCTGTTTTCAGCTAAGCCGCCTTTTGTCTTTTTTTGCGGTTTCCAGGGGCATTTTAATCTTTTCAAAGGAACTCGTTTCTCGGCGACCCGGACATCTAATCAGCTTGTTCCCGACAACCTTAATCAGGCGGCTTTTCCTCAAAAGGGACCGACCACTTTTGTTCTCGCATACTGAAAGCGAAATTAATTTCGCCGCCGCACTACTTAGCCTAATAATAAAACTACGCTCAAGTTTTAAAAGAATTTGCAAATAGCTGCCCCATGCTTAAGCTATTTCTACAAACGACTGCCTAATTTGAGATTGTGCAATCAAACAGTTCTTGACATGTAAAAATTCTCAGACTAGCTTTTTCGTTTATATTTATCCAAAAAACCATAGTTAGGTTATATGCTTGGGCCCGAACACGTAATGGGTGTTGGAAGCTCAGAATGACAGAAATGCCCCCTCAATTGTAGAAAGTGAGAGCCCTTTTTAGTTAAGCATGGGTTGCCTTTCTTTATAAGGCGATGAGTTTTACCCAAGGGCAAATTGCATCTCATGCCCTGCGACAGTGAAAGTCGTCAAGCTATTTTTACTACTATGCCATGTGTCGAGCCCTTTCATTATTGCATTGCAGGTGAAAGGCATAACAAACAACATTCTTTGGTTTTCACCCTTGTTTACTTTGTTCTATTCGTTGTCAACTTTTTCCTTTTTTTTGGTCTTTGTTTACTTTTTTACCTTTTGTTGCCTACTTCTTCGCCTATAAGGGGTTCCTGGTTTACCAGTCATGCATTAGGGGCCTAACATATATGACTTCATCTGAAAACCAGGGCAACAAGAAGTTACTAAAGAGTAGGAGAAGCCGTAATATTTTACAGTAAAAATATAAACGGTGAAATTAAATGAGAAAAATATGTAACAAGACATTTTGACGTGAGTAGGCTGATAATTCTATGAACAAACTAGCTTATCTAGATTCCTATCTTATGCCGCCGGATTACTCTCGTGATTGTATATGTATGTCACTCTAATTGGCAAGTGTGCGGCTTCTTCGTAAGTTTTGAGTTAGCTTTGGACCAGAGGATAGAGGAAAAGTTTCAATGTCAAAAAAAGGTTTTTAAAATCATTTTTTCAAAACTTAACCTCCAATAATTTATTTTACAAAAGATCCGTGTCACATCAGCCCTTGTCATGTGCAAAACAAGAATAATATGGACCATGTTTGCAAATTCCTGTCACCCACAGAATCAATCGTAGTTAAGAATCAAATAAAACCATTTCAAAATTAAATTTCAAGTTCCCATATATCACATCAACATGGTCAAGAACTTTAAAAAAGAACTAAAAAACCCTGTATCGGCAAGAATGTCGCCATCGGCGTACGAAGCTGATAGAGAGAGGGGGGACAGAGGAAGAGAGTAGCGACTCTCTAAAAAATTGACTTGGAAGAGCCTAGTAAAGTCTCTAAAACCATTCCTTACTTTGGAAGGGAAGGGAAGGGAAGGGAAGAAAAAGGCCCCAACTCACCCAGCCTTTTCCGGTCAGAAAACAGGAAGGAAGGAGACGCAGAACAGAAAAGCCAAAGGCAGGGGACTGATTGAATACCCTCCTGGCCTTTTCTTCTCTGATTGTCCTAAAAATCCCCACGGTTTAAAAGTACATCAACTGATGAAAGCAATAAAAACAACTACAAAAAATTGAATACATTTATGGCAAGAATAAAGAATGTATTTATGTCTGCAGGAGAAGAAAAGACAGATACTGCCTCTTTGAGAATCTGCTTCTGCTGTCCCCATCCACAAAAAGACCTTGCAATGGTCCTTAATCCTTATTCTCAGGTTTAACTACTTCCCGACCACATTCCCTTCCGCTTACTGCCATTCCACCGTCCTCCTCCCCTGCTCTCCGAAAGCGCCTGGCCGGGAGAAGGCCGATACTTTGTGGTTTTGTTATGCCAACAAGGCCCGCGCTCCCTGCCCCCCTCTCTTCTCCGGCCATTCCCGTTACCATTGGCCCAGTTCCGCTTTGCCCGTAACGATTGGTCGTAGTCGCGGAACTCAGTAAGGCTCTGATTCTCTTGCTGGTACTTCTCTGGCGCCCAGTTGTCGAACTCTTCGCCCCAGCCACATGCGGCACCATGATTGTTAACCGGCCAATCCTGCACACCGGCGTCGCCCCAACCTGAACTGGGGATTGGAGCGTTGCCCTTGTCCAGATCAGGTGGAATCTCGCGACCATCCCATGAGTTCGGATCGAATACTCCGTCCTTGCTCTGCATCGCCGCCGCCCGGACTTGATTGTCGTCGTTGTCATCGCCCCACCCCGAACAAGGGATGGCACTGATGTCTTGATTCTCCCAGATGATGCTCAAGACTTCCGGCCTGTCTCCCTCTCCGATTTCTTCCTCCATGGAGGTTAGGAGCTCGGGGTCGGTCCCGGCGGCGACGGAGTCCCAGTCGATTCTGTCGATGAAGATGTCAGGGTCAGGAAGAGAGACATCACAAGGCAGATCGTTGATCTTAGCCCAGAAACGCTTCTTGGCGTTGGTGAACGCTTCTTCTCCAGCTGAATCGTCCCACTGAACCACGTTCGCGAATAAGGACATGACCTTCTTGGTTTCCAAGACCTTCGACCAAGGGATGAAGCAGACTCTGGCGCAGAACTCCTTCTCCCAAGATGGAACCGTTGGCTTCCAGTAGCCTAAACTGCCTACTGATAGACGCCGGAAAGTTAGAATCGTACAACCACAATCGGAAAGAGAGAAGAAGAAGTGAAGGAGAAAACAGAACGTTTGTCAACTGTCAAGAACAATTGGAGCGCAAAGATATCATACCACGTCAACATCACATATAGCAACAACTGAGATAGAAACAGAGAGAGGGACTCCACTTTGAAATCAAAAAGATGTTTCCTAATCTGACTGGAGAAATAGATTGGGAAAACGAATTAAGAGATTCAAAAGGACCGATGCGCTGAGAAACGCGTTTGTTAACTTTGTTTGAAAGAGAGAGACAGAGCAATTTGAACAGATTGACGATTGCAACTAACAAATTATTTGGTCCCCGTTCGGCGTTCGAACCACGCCGTCTCTCACTCTCACTCGGAAAGATGAACCAGAGGAAACGAAGCAACCGTCTCCGCCGACCAGAACACCCGCGCAAGATCAAGAAACCAACTCCAAAACTCCCAGAGACGCAACCAGAACCACCGGTCAAAAACCAGACTCCCCAAACACCCAAACGAACAAGACAACGCCAATTCCAAGAACAATACAAGGGGAGCAAACATAAACCAGTAACTACCTCTAGGCGGCTTCCCGTATCTCTGTTTGGCCGTCATCGACCTCCTCGCCGGCGTCTCCCGCGATCCCCACCGATCACGCATCTCCCAAAACCCCACGGGAACCCTCCCGGACTCACTTTCGGATCCGATCACCGGAGAAAACCGAAAACGAATAATAACAACACGAAACGATCACATCCAGCGGTTTCCCCGGAATAAAGTTTATCACCAGACAGGATGGTGAGGAAAAGCAGGACTAATAGGGGGAGCAGCGGGGGATGAGAAGGGAGAGGAGGAGGCGAAGCTGAACATAGGGAGGGGAGAGTGAGGAGGAACGGCGGTTGATTTTGCCGCTTGTTTCTCTTTTACGGGTTGATTGATCCCCACGCGATCTTTATTTATAACTGCTCCATCTATTTATACGCGAAGGAGGTGCGAACCCGGAGCATGATATAGGACTTCGCGTTTGAATGTACAGCCCTACTTTAGGGAAGAACTACCGTAAATGCCATCCACTGCCGGGACCCACAGCTGCTTTCTATTTCCTGTTCACTCGGTCTCTTGCCGTTTCTGAAAATTCGATGCGTTAATAGACCGGATATGTCGTTTGCAGATTTCGGTCCGAATCCAAATCCGAAAAGGAAAAAGTTTAGTATTACATTCGTCGTTACAGCCTGATATGCTTGTTCTGGGGAATATAATGTGATTACATTTAGTGTTTGAATGTTTCATTTAAGAAGAAAATCTATAACCGCATCATGCTTTCTGAAACAAGAAATCAAAATTCTTTTCTTATGAAATGTCATTTTACTGTTGCCAAAATGTTAAACGATGGAAAAAACTTTATGGTAGAAATAAAATAAAAGGACTGTCGAACTGTCTTTTAGTGATGAACACAGCAGTATTAATTACCATTCATGCGATGCTTCTACAAATGTTTCTATTATACTCAAACTGTGTTAAGGTTTGATAGTTCCAAATTTCCAAACGCCATCCGTTTTAGGAAATCTCCACCACATAATTCCAAAACACACACACACTCTAAATCTAAATCATGGTAGAGATCAGTAGCGGAGTTAGAAAATTTTGGCTGATGTCATACGTCAAGGGACAGTAATCTATTTAAATCAGTAAATATTTGAAATCCTCTTACATGAAAATTAAAAAAAAAAAATTGTAAGATTGTTACCAACAAAAGATTACACCAGCCAACATGTGGCTCCGCCGCTCGTAGAGATTCTTTATAAGCACGATAGATAAAGTGTCCATGTGACATAAGTAGAAACTTAGTTTGAACTTTTGCCTTATTGATAAATCGACCCGTGTCCCGAGAACACACGTTAGTCTACCAGTGACACGAGAGATTCACAATTAAAATGGCGAGTCAATGTGAGAAAGACTGGACTTTGGCAAGTCTACGTGAGATTTGTTATATATGCAGTTTTCCGTTGAAAGCAATATGAAGGTTTTGATTAATGCAAAAAGAAATTAATGTGCTACTAAAATGGCAACTATATGTATCATAAAAGGAGAGTTTACTTTGGACTTCGTATTTTTAAACAAAAATGTTTGTTCATTGTACATGCGATGATTTATAAACAATTAAAGGGGAGAAATTTAATTTTTAATCGTTTTAATTGTGATTTAATGCAAAATATCATTCACATGATTTATGGTTTGTTGGGTGAGAATGTTGTCTATCTAAGCCAGTGCACTTTTTGGTAAAAAATTTAATCACAATCCGAAAATTTTCATGTCATAAATGTTCAAGTCAAATGGTGAGTGCATCTCTTGTACAAAGTTATTAGTTTGCAAAACATTTAAAACCTCATACTTTGATGACTGATATCATCATCATTGGCAGGGGTGCAACCAAGGGGGATGGGGCCAATAGGGGAGCTTATAAACCTTATTGCATAAGGTAATAGGCCTAAAGTCTTTGATATTATTTGATATCTGAAGGCTGCGCGTCAGGTCGAGTACATGACTCGGAACTCAACCCGACTCGGTTCGGTTGGCCTGATCGGATCGGGTCGGTTTGGCTGGGCCCGATTAAGCTTGGTTGATCAGATAAAATTTTTTTAATATATAATTTATTGATATATATTTATATATAATATTTTATTAAAATTAATTATATTTATATATTATTTTATATTTAAACATAAATATTTTAAATTTAATAGGACCGAATCCAAATAGTCAAACTCGGGTTTTTGGACTCAGGTTTCAAGTGTCGGGCGGACCCGAGGTTGACTCGAGTCGAGCAGCCCTTAGTCAGGAGAAGGATGTGTGCACAATTGATCTCACATCGACAATGACATTGCGACTCTGCCTCCTATTGACCTGTGCTTGGAAAAACTGTGTTCTTATCGTCTTCACAGAGCCACTCTGTTCTAGCCTTCTGACGCCGGAAAGAAGCTTCTTCCTCAATCTCATGCCTCAAGATCCACTCCAAGTTGACGTCCCAATTTGAAGCCTGTTTTGCATCGCCTGAAGCTCCATCCTTCACACATGACACATGTGCCTTGGTCATCCGCCGGGAGGAATTCCTCTCCGAACTCCGCCTTCATTGCAGACGTGAAAACCGATGCATGATCGCAACCAAAGCCATCGCCTCCACCATCCCCTGAAGTTCCTGGCGGGGCTTTGGCTCTGCCTGTCGGAACAATGGCTGGGAGTGGCTGATGTCGCAGCCCATTCACCCGAAGCTTCTCTCCTCTCCTGCTGTCTGATTTCGAAAAGCCCGATAGTGATGAAGGGCCCAGAGTCACAGCCGACTGCCCCAAGGTCACTTGTGCAAACATGGGGAGGAGTGACTACGCCATCTTCAACTTACCACCTTCTTTGATTTCACCAATGTCCACCCCCGAAACGGGATTCAATCTCGGGCAGGGAGGAGAGTTAACACCTTAACCCTCTCCCTGGATCGAAGATCAGCACTGTCACCATGATGGCACATCTCTACCTGTTGCTCACCCACTCCTCGGGATTCAATCTCGGGCAGGGAGGAGAGTTAACACCTTAACCCTCTCCCTGGATCGAAGATCAGCACTGTCACCATGATGGCACATCTCTACCTGTTGCTCACCCACTCCTTTCTCCTCTGTCTCGTCCTCAAGCTCCCAGAAGCCGTTAGACTCCTCTGCAAACTTGGGAACCCTTCCGGCTCTCAGCTCTTTGTTAACACACAATCTGACGACAGTTACACAAAGAATGGAAAAGATCACGGTGGAATCAATTCAGCATAATCCTAACAAAAAAAGGAAACTATATCTGCTGGACCTGAATTGATAAATCAAGAAAGAGCATATTAAGAAAGAATCTTGGTAAAAAACGTGGCAATAAATCCTCATTGAGAACGAGGGAAACAATTATAATAATAGATATTTAAGAAAGGTTTGTTTAAAATTCAAACAAACCTGTAAAAATTCCTCCAAAAAATATTGGAATCAAGAGAACCTCACACTATCAGTTTTTAGTGTAAGAGATAGTGGACGTAGGATTCCGAACCACCTAAAATTCCTTTTTGTGCTTATTTCATTTCATGGTATCAGAACGGTCCTCGCCATTTTCTTGTCCATCAATAAATCTCATAATATCTTGGCTTTCAATAAGCCCAAGCATTTGGGTTTTCCAAAGCAGGTTATTTTTTTATGAGGGTTTGATAGAGATAAAGTTTGCAACATTGACCGTGGAAGGATACGGATGGTAGAAAAAGAAGCGCTGGGAGCCATGAAGAAGATAGCAAAAAAAACTCCTCACGGATATAGCTCTGATACCATAAAATGAATTATGCAAGACAAAAAAGAATTTTAAGTGGTTCAGATAAAATCCTATGTCCACTATGTCTCACACTAAAAACTCGATAGTGTGAGGTTCCCTATTCCAATATTTATACAAGATTTTTTGGAGGGATTTTTACAGGTTTGTTTGAATTTTGAACAAACCTTCCTTAAATCTCTATTATCTGTAACTGTTTCTCTCATTCTCAATGAGGCTTTATTAGGGTGTTTTTTACTAAGATTTTCTTCCTTATGATATGCTCTTTCTGGATTTATCAATTTAGGTCCAACAGATGTAGTTTTCCTTTTTGTTAGGATTATGCTGAATTGATCGTGATCTTCTCTGTGTAACTGTCATACACAGTCTCTCTTTTGCAGTCTGATCCCTCGCTTGAGAAGTGAGAACCTTTAACTTCCTACCAGCCTTGAACAAATTGGTTCGGCCGCCTCCTCCCGAGGAGAGGCGATGGAACCCTGAGATTAGCGTATCTCAGTGAAATATGTATTAGACTTACACACTGCACAGAATTTGAGTCTTTCTTCGAACACTACTTCCTGCCTCAAAACATGCTTCTCTCATGAAGACTTCTACGACCGACTTTGGAATAAAATCAATGGGAACACTGATGCGAAGACGGGGAAAGCTTACGTTCAACATCACATTGGTGAGATTATCGACCTCCAGTAGTTCACCCCTCAGCGACCTAGCAATCCCCTCAAAAATCCACATTCTTCAGGCTCTCTAGTTCGTCTTCAGGAATCCATACCCTCGGCTGACATCCACTGAGGAGACCACCAGCAAGGACCGATCGTCCTTGTCTTCCATCATGCAAATAATTTATTCATTACAATTCATTTTAATAGAAGATTGTTAATATTGTTAAAAATGTTATACAATAAAGTAAAAAACTTTCAAAGGGTACTTAGATCATCTACAAGAAATTGTCATAAAGCCTGTCTTCTTCTTAGTAAATACTAGAAGTTTATCCACCAACCTTCATAAGCTTAGTTATCCTCCACTCATAGGGAACAAATCCAGCAACCTCCCTTATAAGGTTCCAAACAAAATGAGTATATTTGCTACTTTTCTGAAAAATAAAAAATGTTCAAAGAAGTTATCTATAAGAAAAAAAAAGGCATGCTCAAATCAAACAACAACATTATAGTTGTTATTTACTGTTAAGGGGCTTCTCAATATACAACAGAATGTATAGAAACTCTTAGCTCCTAAAGGGCATTACTGTAAATAAGAACTCAGGTTCCATAATTGAATTTCATCAAAATACTTAAAAATGACTAAAATAACATGCACCATGGAAAATGTATAACTTATTACTTATAAAACAGTAAATTGGATAAAATATTTTTAAATACCAATCAGTATTTTTGCTAGGTAAAAAAAGCAACGGTCATGCAGTTTGCACTTGGGCAATGAAAATTTCATGTTTCTTCTTTTAGTATAGTAACTTTCAATCAATGAATGCATTTCAGCAATGAAAATGGCAAACACATTACTGACTTGTCATGATTTTTTGAAAGTTTTAAATAGGGTTTAAGAGAATTATTCCGAGTGGATATATTTTTATATGAGAAACTAGATTAAGAGTAAGAACCCAAGTGTTCTTAACTATTCTATCCATCTCTCTTCATTAAGTACTATCCATATATAATACTAAAAAGAAGTTACATTTACCATGGTCAAAATTTAATTTTACTACAGATAATTTACATAGAAAACTTAGATTTGCTCAGCCATCTTTTGGGCACTAATTTTTTAAAAGTCTAACCTGGTGTAAGACAAAAAAAAGTTTGAATACATACAATTGAACATGAATGTCTTGAAGATTGGATGCATATATGGCATCTTATAAGCTCAAAAGGTTCATACCAACAATGTTAAAGTCCTTACAGATTTCATTTCACATATCAAATTATGAACCAAAATAACAATTTTTTTGTAAACTGAAGATTTCGTGTAAGTTAAATAATAGGCATCATGGTATATAACTCTACTAGTTTCTAACTCACTATGTGCAACTAATAGGAACCCTAAATATGCAATAGCAGCAAATCCCCAAATATGCATGACAAATAGAATTATCGAAACCCCAAATCAACAACATTGCAACTAATATCAAATGGGGCTAATTGAGCAATTAAATTCAACACCTAAATCAAAAGAAGAAGAAAAAAAACAATGAGAGGGAAAATACCATGTGTTGTGGGGCATATAGTGAGCTGAGGCAAAAGTTTTCCACCTCCATCTCTGGTCCTCTCCTTCGCACCTTTATTACCGATGGTTCGCATTTCACAAGAATCACCTTAATTCACAATGTCATATTTAAAAACTTGAGGAGAACCTGAAGAACTAAAGGAGAAGAAGGGTGTAAGAGATCATACCCATGAACAGAAAATATTGAATACTAGAGACCAATAGTCATCTCCAATAGTATATATAGGATTATGGCAATGGCGATTGTCCAAAGAATGCAAGACATTCTTACGAGGATTATCAATGGGAAGCAAGGTGCATTCTTATAAGGTAGTCACTCATGATCAGTTCACTTTGATCAATGATGTGTTGGACTAGTTCAAGAAGGGGAAGTAATCGAACTAAAAATTGACCTCTTTTGTGCCTACAGCAGACTCTTTTGGAGCTTCCTAGAGAAAAGAACGGTGATGCTAGGATTCCAAAAAGATTGAGTTAGGAGAATTATGGCATGTGTGACTTTGGTATCGTATTGAATCCTAATCAATGGGAATGAAGTCTATAATTTTGAGAGTAAGAGAGAACTCTACCAAAGAGACTTTATGATTTGTTACCTTTCATAGTTGTGGAAGCTTTTACGAGAGGGCTTACGGCGAAGGTGGAAGGCCAGAGTATTGGCATCTCTAGAAGCCTAAGACCATCAAAGGGAATTGCTTCTACCTATTTGTAGATAATGTGTTGTTATTTAGCATGAATACCAACCAATCAACGAGAGGCATTGAGGACTTCTTTCAAGAACTAGAAATTCATGTTGGACTGACAAGTTAATTAGGAAAGTCTAAACTAATAGCTATTATCATTGATGTATGCAAACTAGCTAATATTTTAAGGTGGAGTGTGGAAGAGCTTCTCATAACATACTTAGGACTGGCTCATCCTTCTATGACGAGGTCACTGTAGACAATTGCAATAATTTGGTTGACAAATTTGAGGGGAAAATGGAGGAATGACATGCAAACATGCTACTTATGGTGGATGTGTGTGCGTTATTAACCACCATAAGCTATCCCCATTTACTGGGTACAAGTATATCAAATCATAAAAGAAGTTGTCTGAAAATGAAGAAAATCATGATGCAATTCTTATGGGTTAAAGTAGGTAGTGACCAGAAAAACTGCGATTGATCAAGTGGGACCAGCTTTGAAAGCCCAAAGAGGAAGAGTGCGTCCATTGAAAGTTGCTAATGTATGCAAGTTAGGAAGATCTGTGGAGTTGGCTGCAGTCCAGATAGTTAGGAGACAATTTTTATGGATACTGATCGAGCCTTGGAAACAGTATTGGGCTTGGACCAGCTAGGGTTGTGCATGGTCTTGTATTCAAGACAATGTGAAATAGAAGATTCGGAATGGAGAGAGGGTCAAGTTTTGAATAGAGAGATGGTCGAATAGTTTGATGATAACTGGGGTTATGGGTGACATGCATGGAAACATAGTTGCTGACTTGTCTCTTAATCTGCGCCAAGCTGAGGAGAAAAATATTTGGTGAACCATTTCCCAAATGTGCATCTTGTAAGTAGACTGTACCAAATTTCCATTAGTGAGATGATGGATTCAATTATCTTCGACCAAAATGAAAGCAAAACTATAGTGTCAAGTTCAATAGCTGAAATCTTAAGGAAAAACACAAAAGATGGGTGAAAAGCAGACATTTGGAGAGGAAGCATTTCTGCAAAAGCCTTTTGGTTATTTTACATAGCATGTGAGGATCCTATCCCAACCCAAGAGAGGTTAAAAAGGAAATGAGTAGTTATGTGTGGCTAGTGTTGTCTATGCAAGAAAGTAGAAGAGACTGCTAGGCATCTCTTCATGGACTGCAGAGTAACGAACAAAACCTATAGCCTAATTGTGAAGCAATTTTGTAAAACCCAAAATTGCTTAACAGTTGATGTAAGAGAAATTTAAGGTTTGGAGAAGCAACTGCTTCAAGCAAAATTGGATCGCCAGTTTGTTTCCTTGTTACCATTTTGGAAACCTTGGTGGAGTATAAATAAGGTAGCCCACATGGGGAGGCTGAAGAGGAACAGCAGGCCAAAAAAAATCTCAATATAATATGGCATTGGTGCAAACAATCATTCTTGAGGATAAACTGGACAGAGATTGATAAAGTCAAGTTGTGGCTCAGTTTGGGTTCTAGATGTATAGATGGATGTGTGATTATAGAGGATTGTCTAGCATCTTATGTCCTAGTGGTGAAGAGTTAAGATTTGTCTATGCAGGCATTTACACCAAGATGAAGGATGAGGGGAACTTCACCAAAATAGCAACTGGTGAAGGTAAGGATGCTCCTTCAAAGTGCTGAAGTGGAAGTGGTGTATGGATGTGTGTGCAGAATCGGCATGGAGACTGGTTATCGTCACCAATAACCATAGATGGAGGGGAGGAGAATATGGCCGGAGCTCTCTCAAATGCGTGTCAAGAGTGCAGTATAAGGGATGATGGGATTCCTGTTAACATTGGTAAGAGGAAAACGAAATATAGAGAAGCTGTTAACAGATGAATTTGAATAGGATAATTTTGCAGTCGCCTTATGGGGCTCTAAAAGAGATCGCTTTTAAGGGACAGAGTTTTTGCTCCAAAATGAATTTGAACAGGGTAATTTTGCAGTTGCCGTATAGGTCTCTAGAAGAGATCGCTTATAGGTGACAGCGCTCTTGCTCCCTATTTTGGTTTTTCCTGACTGCCCAGTAACTGGCTGAAGCTCAGTATCCCCGGCCTTTCTCTAGGACCCTTGGTTTTACCTTTAATTTGCAGCGGTGTTTTTACATGCAAGTCCAAAAAAATTAAGCACATATATGCAACCAAAGTCTCACAAGGGAAACGGCCCCTATCATGATGCTCCAGTAATTATGCATCAAATCTGCAGATACAAACGGAGCTACCTTTCAGGAAATGTGATTCTCTCAAAATGCAGACTCCCCTGGGTTGTTCCAACATTTCTGAGTATAAACAATTGAAAGATAAAGAGAGGAGTCAGGGTGTTGAGGTTGACCGTTGAACAAGTTCTAATCCTATAAACCTGTTCCCATAGTTACAGTGTTCAGGACTTGCTCGGAGTAAGACTCCCAGGTCGAAAGGTCTGCCAAATGATTTGGCCCTTGAAAGTTTCTTTGCCATCAAGAAAACAGAAAAAAGCGACACACACAGGGCTCCGAGACTACTGTCTCAATACAGCTACTAACGGTGCAATGGAATAGCTCAAAAACCCGACCAATATGATAAGTTTCACTACAAAATGCAATGTAAAAGCATTCTTTTCATAAGTCGATCAGCATGATGGAGCAGTGTCTAAGTAAAATACAGATTCTCCATCGACATACTACACTAAGACAAAAAGTAGCTCTTTTGCCCCAGAGGAGTCACATCAAATTTTATATAGGTCCGACCATTAAAAATCCGGCCAACCTGAATACTCCTTCCCTTTTTGCAGTTCCAACTTACGTTTCAGCAAGAAAAAAATACAAAATAGAAAAAAAATTGCTCCCGAATAGGTCTCTAAAATTCAAAGGAAGAGTATAATACAGGCATCAAGATGCTTCTGTGTCAAGGGGAAGCCTATACGAAACTGCACTAATCTTTTGTTTCTTCCTCTTTCATTTTCTTTTCCCATCTACGCTTCTGAGAAAACCAGATCAAAACCATATTAATATCTCCAATGCACAATAAACCTGCATTTAGTTAATGATATTAAGTGGACATAAACACCATTCAACATCGACATTGCAGGGGCACCAGAGTATGGATAGCTTTCAAAGTAACATGCTTCTTAATGGTTTCCCAACCATCGAAAGAGTGCTATCAGTATGGTAAATCCTAACATGTAAAAATTAAAAGACAGTCGTTTTAGACCTTAAAAAGATTAATCAAGACTACTCGGAGTCCAACATGATCACAGTAAATAGACTACAAACAAATAAATTACATACAGTTATATGGAAATAAGTTCAAAAGAGTGTGTGTGTGTGTGTGTGTGTGTGTGTAGAGGTCAGGGATTAGTAGAATGACTAGTCGACTAGTCTGAACTATGAACAACTAGTCACTGTTTTGCAAATCAAGTCAGTCAACTGACTCAACCTGACTTGCTAGACTAGTTCGGATCTTGACAACTGAGATGAATACAGTCTACTAGGGCCTTGGATCATCGATAGACAACCACTAAAAATTTACAACTTGACAGCAAGGTACATCGTACCTCAAAACCAGCATTGTATGTGCAATTACAACCATGTGCTCAAGTGAGATTGAGACACCACAACAAAAATGACCATGCTAAACAGCTAAAGTTTTCAACTATGTTAGAAGGACCACCTTTCCTCTTGTATATTCTCAATATCTTTTTATGCAACGATTGGGATTGACTGCCCAACTCAAAAAGACAGCACATAGCCATGTCGCTCTTTATCATAAAATGAATCACCAGAAAGGTCTCCCCCTCAAATATCAATAAGGGCCATTGTTGTTACCTCCATTCTAAATAATGCTCTCTCCAGGCTATCTTTTGATCATAAAAGCACAACAAACTTTTACAAAGAAAAAAAAATTACACTAGGTCGGCATGGCTGAGGTTGATTATTTTGACGAGTTTAGTGTAAGAACATTGCCGTATTCATTTCCTTAATATATATTTTGTGTTCAAGTCCATTATTGGTTTATCTATCCCTTCAACGCTAAAGAGAATTGCAACTGATATCAAGTACCCTAATACGTTCCAACATGCTTGCCTAAACTTGTAACGTTTGTTCTGTCTCATTGTTTGATGTGTGCATGGTGAGGAATTTTAGTTGGATTATTAAAGACATCCAGGTCATAGATAGCCTCACTGGCAGCATTCTTGCGCAGTCCTGCAGCGGCAAATTACATTTATGAAGTACCATGTAAGTTTTTGAGTCAACCTCTGCACAAGAATATTTGTTGGTGCTAAATGAAAAGAAGACTGGTCCTTTTATTTACTTCGCTGCATGATCTCATGCTATTTGGGGCAGAATTAGATTTAGTTCACTAGGCATGTGTGACAATGAAATCAAATCTGGTCCTATGTCACACGGGTGCAGGGATTTTGACATGGAGATGTTCCTGATAGCATCATGGAGCAAAAGCAATGGCAGACATCTTAGACGTCTGCAAAGAGCATCTGGCCTTCACATAATAATTCCCAACAGTTTAAAGAAAATTGCATGCCAAACATAACTAATACATCTTCAAGTAATTCCCAGAGAGGTAAAACTGTAGACTATAAACCAGAAAATGTAATAAGAGGGGAGAAAGATGAGCTTTTAGAGGAAAGGGAATGCAGTTCAGGTCATCAACAAAATGAACTTTAGGGTCATAGGATACAGGCATATACCATCAAAAGAATCAGAACCCACCAATTGAAATAATGGTCCAGATATAACAGATAAGCAGTATCCACATAATATACTTGGTCAAGAAGAACTAGTTCCTTCTCTATACCAAATGAAAATACTTATAATTTCATGGACAGAGGAAACTATAGACCATCTAAATTTATATGATACTATTACTCCTCACAAGTGTAAAAAATAAGAAAAGGAAATAGCAAAAGGAAATTAATACCAAAGAAAATAATGAACAGGATGACCAATTTTCATATAATCAGAGTGAAATTGCCATACATCGATCCCCAGAAAGAAATATAAACCCAAAACAGCTGAGACGTCCACAGCTAGGTTAGTTACAAAAGGATATCTTAACTCTTAAGCACACGAATAGCAAAATGTACAGCTTGAAACACATTGGTCGGATTTGTACATTACTTCAGTGGATGATCCTGAACAATGGTGAGTCAAATCTACCCCTGAATTTTTTGGTCACATTGTGATATTCGAAACATTGATGCGAGAATAATTAGACGATGAAAAAACTATAACCACATGCCCACCTTCATTCAGAAAGAAAAAAGTCCATTTTGATGGACACTGTCTACCCTGACCTAATCCTGGTGCAGCAATGGCACCTTCTCCTCTAGCTTTTTCCCTGCCACTGTCCATCAGTCTCCCCTACTGTCATCTTTCATTAATCCCACCAAGTCAACACCACAGTTGACTAGCAATGGCTGGAGAGGTTTTACTATTGGATATGTTTCTACCATAACAAGTTGCCTTTTCAATATTTTTGATTCCTTCTAGGAATATTTGACATGCCAAAGATAAAAAAAAAAAGCACATGATGCTCAAGTTGCTTTATCTTTTGCACTATTCATTTGTGCCCGACCCACCATAGTTCAGATTCCAATCTCTAGCACCGATTTTGTTTTCTTTTCATTTCCTTTTACTAATAGTTTATGGGAACAAAATAGTATAATTATGCCTTTTCAAGATCTACTTAAATTTACTGATCTCTTAGGTTCAAAATATGGCAATGTGGATCGGTTCCTATTGTAGTAAATTATCTTGTTGATTTTCTGGTTCTCCACAAGGATATTTGACACAGCTAAAGATATGTAGTAGCTCCATGTGTTCAATTTTATTAATTTCGTTTTTGTTTGACTACAAATTTGTACCCACCCTAGCTTGGCTTCTTGCCTCTACCATGATCTTGACCCAGCATTGTAATACGTAAACATAAAACAGGCCTCTTATATGAAGAGCGAAAAGAAGTTCGTTATGTCTAACTATAAAGTTTTGTTGGTGGTTGAAGATTAAGTAGATCATCTAAGTAAAGAACACCCTATATAAGACAATCGCATTGAAAATTCATTACCAAAACTTACTTTCAATCACAAAAAGGGCAGCATGAGGCCTAGCATGTGGAGTTACACAGTACTACAAGACAGTGTATTTCACAAAAAGCATACAACTTGAAAAAAGTGAGGTGTATACTACTTTTTAACAAAATGGGATTTTCTGTAACCATTTTCAATTTTCTGAATCTATCTAGTCAAAAGCCTGCCTAGGCTCCTAGGGCGAGGTAGGGTAGCTTGGCTGCCTAGGCTTATTGACCTTAGCAGTGAGAACAACTGGTCTATCTGATGCACCTAGTCACTTGGGTATGGTACACAAAGAGTAAATTTTCAAACTTTTAAATATATAAAGGACCTAAATCATGTCGTCCAGTCTATACCTCTGAAGTGTTCAACTGTTCATTTAAGGGTTTTTTTTTTTCAACTAACTGCATAAATAAAATTAAAATTACCAAAAAAATATGAAAAAAAAAGAGAAAAATCATGAATTTTCGATGTCTTAACTGAATTTTAAGCAGATTCATTTTTAAACCCTTATACAATCTAATCTGTGACTGAATCTGGAAGCTATGCAGTTAGATATGTGAAAAATAGAACGAGAGCATTGACATGCTGAATGGGCACAGTAGCTGGCAGATAAAGTGGACAAACACCAATCTAAGCCCAATATACAATCCCAATGTTATTCCCATTAATTTCTTGGGAAGATTTAGCTGGCAGATAAAGTGGACAAACACCAATCTAAGCCCAATATACAATCCCAATGTTATTCCCATTAATTTCTTGGGAAGGTTTTTCTCAGGAACTAAATGTGTTTCTTCTCCCATAAGTCTCAGGAATTAAAAAATTTCAAACATAAGGAAGAAAATAGTTATAAAATAATAAGTTTTCTATTATTTTTCTTGTAAAAAAATATAAAGAAACAAGTAAAAACTATGAAACAAAGAGCACAGAAAAAAGAATCACACGCTTAAAAATATAAAAAAAGCAACTTTGAAAATTTTAAGGAATCTCTTCGGATAATATCATGATAATGTCATGAATTTTTTGTTTTTATTGTGATTTGAAAACAACAAGATATTCAAATAATGTGTGTGTGTGTACATATATATATATAGATATATGCAAGTATATGTGTGTGTGTGTACATATATATATATAGATATATGCAAGTATATGTGTGTGTGTGTGTAGAGAGAGAGAGAGGTCACATGCCTGACAAATTTTCCTTTGTTATGCAACTATATGCATGTAACATGCAACATGACAGTTTAAACTTCCCATGCAAAAATGATCAAAAAGACATGATAACCCAACTCAATAACCCTTGTTTTTGTGTGCTTCTAAGAATAAGAACCAACAAATTGGATAATTTCCAGTACTTATTAACTTTTCTGATCTGCAAGCAGCTAGTATGAGTTCAGAAGTTTCTCATGCTGCCTTTCAGATGTTCATCTAATGATCTTCACAGAATAGCCATAAGAATATCAGATCAATGAGCTTGTCTCTGTAAGGAGCTAGACATTTAAAAATATTTTAGATAAGAGTACTCAAAGAGTCTCAAACTGCCATGCCATGGTCAGGAGCATCTAAGAAAGATATTTAGCTATACATATTGTTCCAAAGGTAGTGGAACCTTGTCACTTGTATATTTGTTTTTGTGTTCTTTTTCACATCCAGCTATTGTCGCCCTTTCACAAAATTAGACCATCTAAGAATATATAATAAGCATAAGACTGATAGTTGAAACCACCTCATTTTGGATTCCCCAAACACTCTTGTAGACACAGGGATCTGGATCGTGTTTCAATATCTCGCTGATTCATTTTACCAATGGCAAAACAGAAAAACAAAGAAATGGACATGCATCCTGCTGAGTTTAAGATAGAATCATAGAACTACTGTTACAAGTGAAATATCAAGAATTGCATTTGGTTAACCACCAATTTCATGGTAATGATAACGACAGGTATCAGACAGGATCCTATACACTAGGGCAGCTGTTACAAAATGTCGCTACATCATTCACCAAAAGACTTTGATTTTTCTGGGATTCTCAAAGAACCAACGTGGTAATTTGTACCGAGACCCGTTATGACTAAAGTAGGGCTAAGTTAAAGGTTTTAACCAAGACATTCCTACACTCACAACCATTCAACGAAGAACGAATTTATAATACAAATTTCTAGAACTTTTCCAGTATATGATAAAGACGTAGAGAGAACTTAAGCGCTTTAAACTTCTAACATTATATCTCTTGTCCATAGAGAAGACCGCTGCCGGCAATGTAAACCCATTTTAGCTTTCCGCTTATGGTCAGCAATTCAAATCTCACGTTTTCTCCCAGTGAACAATGAAGCCAAAAAAATCAGAACTTTTATGGTCCTGCTTATTCATGATCCTAAAAGGAGAAGAAAGCAAAAAGGCACAATATGAACAAAACCAACATACTTTGTACTCAAGCAGCATCTCGGGCATCTTCCTCATCAGCTCAGCAGTATTTGCTCTCCTAAAAAACGCAACAATCAACAAAAAGGATTCCATAAAGAAACGCAAGAATAGGCTCAATTGGATAAAGAATGCTAAGCAGAGTAACTAACTTCTCTGCAGACACTCTGTCGCATTTGTGACCCTTCCTCTTGCTCCTCATCTCTTTCCTCGGTGGATCGTATGGCCAATCCCTTGCATTAAGACAAGCAACCATTAATCATCACCACCGTCACGATCAAGCAGTGACAACGGAAGCCATGAGGAGTGGGGGGCTGGGTGCGCGTGCGTGTCTGTGTCAGATAGAAATAGAGAGAGGGGGGATGGGAAAAAGAGAGAGAGAGAGAGAGAGAGAGAGACGTACTCTCCTGCAAGCAAGACCTCCTTCCTTAAACGAGCACGGCGACGGCCGCTGATGGCAAGCGGCTTCCATGCGCCGAGATGCCAGTAACCCCATACTCCCTTGGCCAGCTCGTCCTTGTACTTGCACAGCTTCTCCCTCCACGGGTACGACAACCCACCACCGCCAGCTGCGACTGCTGCTCCGCCCCCCGTCGCCGCCGCTCCTACCTTGGCTGCCGCCGCTTTAGCGGCGTTCCACGCCATGCCTCTCTCTCTCTCCCCCCGTCCCACTTTCCCTGTAATACCAATAATTACCATCGGGGCAAAGGACAAACAGATCTAATAGAAACATGTTAGATCTGTATCCGAACGCGCAAAACCTTCCTCCCCAAGGCCCCAGACTGAAGACGATTCGGTTCAGAGGTTCAAACGTGTGAGCGATTAGTCTCGAGACTAAGGCTGGGCATCCGGCCGGCCCGGCCCGGCCCGATAAAGTTTGGGCCGGAACGGCCCGACGGGCCGCTGGGTCGGGCCCGGGCCCGGCCCGAATATTTAACGGGCCCGGGCCCGGCCCGAATATTTAACGGGCCCGGACCCGGCCCGAATATTTAATGGGCCGGGTCGGGCCGGGCCTGGATATATGAAACCCAAGCCCGGGCCCGGCCCGGTATAATAAAATAATATTATTTTAAATTTATAAAATAAATTTTTAAATATAAAATAGTATTTATTAGTAATAAATATATGATATTAAAATTAAAAAATATTATATTTTAATTTTTAACAGGATTAACGGGCTGACCTGGGCCGGCATACCAGGCCCGGGCCCGGCCCGTTAACGATTTTTCCTTGGTCGGGCCCGGCCCGGCCCGGCAAGCTTTTTCCAAGGCCCGGGCCCGTGGCGGGCCGGGTACCGGGTACCCGGCGGTAGCCCGACCCGGTGCCCAGCCTTACTCGAGAGCCATGTGGAACCAGGTATTTCATGGTTTTTGAACACGTTCTTACTCATGTTTTTGCTCATCCCAACTCAGTTCAACAAGTTTGCGCCGACATAGCTCACCAGGTCTAATGAGTTGCAGAGTATGAATATGTGGTGGTCGTTCAAACTTTGGTCCTCCATACCTTACGTACCGCTTCCTAACGTATTCCTATGCTTTAATTTATTGAGTCATTTTATGCCATATTCACTTATAGTTTTAAATTTATGTCACTTGCTAATATGATCTCAGTCTCACCATCTTGAGATTAAGCTTGAATCGAGTTCCCAAAATCGGCTTACCATATAATTTGAACAGATCACGAGGCAAGTCAGAACAAGCCATATTTATTATCAAACGACCACAGCTGACTCATGACAAACATGAGCCAAAGTTTGAGGGCACTCCATGCATTGTTCAATTTGGCTCATTTTACGACCCCGGTTTCAGGAAATGCACTTGGGCTAAGTTGCAGAAGCCAACCCGCACGTAAGGCGAAAAATGGAAACAGTGTCACATAAGAGGGCCTTCAAAAAAAATTATATATAATGAACTACAACTTCTAGTTAAGAATGTGTCATCGTACCCTTCTGTCTCAACAATATTCCTTTTATACATCAAGTGGCCGAGTCAGGAATTCCATAATGAACAATCTGTATCAGAGTTAGGTGAGCACAGGCCAACAATTCTGACACAGGAACAGAAACCAGAAAATGTACACCAGCGCTTGGGTAATGATCGGGAAGATCCCAAAAGGTTAACAGCTGAGCGAACCCGCATCACATATCAGACTGCTCTCTCTCCTAATTGTGCATATTTTTTTCAAAATCTCTCTCATTATCACCAAATCAGAAGAGGCAATCATGATATCCGAGTCTTCTCATGTTCCCCTCGATAGATCATCATCCACAGCTGGCGGAGACAGTGGAGGCACTGCTTCCGGTAAAGCATCAGTCATTGCCAAGGTTCTCCGAGAAGCTGCTTGGTAGCTACCCCCTCTGTTCATGGGTTTCAAAGGAAGTGTCTTGCGTCCTGCCCTTATATTTGGTACCTCAGATATATTGCTGCTGTGGCCTATGGATGATAAGAATTTCTCCTTTGATATTGAGTTTTTAGTAGACTCAAGTAACGCCTTGAAAATTCCAGACTCTCTCAAGCCTTGAATTATAACCTGCCAAGTCAACAATAAAAATAAATGTAAGAAAATTATCAGTGTAGAAAATTAGAAGCAGAGTTGGCTGCCCAATTGCAAGGCATAGTGAAATATGACAGCCTTTATTGTCATTGCTAAAACAAGTAAACAAGTGAGACCAGTGAGTCTTTTTGAGCTTCTCCGCTTCCAGTATGTCTGGAGGCACAGCAATGGGAGACCAGGCTGTTGGACTTGGTTTTCCAATTCCTGAGGTTGAGGCTACTTGTTTTGTTCCACATACGCAAAGGGTGAGCCTTGGGATAGGTAACTTCACATTCTCACCTAGGTCACAATATTAATACCTGTCAACTTTTTGTTACACAGCTTAATTTTGACCCAAATGGGACTTTTTACAGAGAACCCTCTTTGAGGACAATCAAATAGACATGTATGAGCTATTCGGGTTGAGACTACAGCCTCCAAGTTGTACATCAAACCAGGCATGACAAACCTGACCTAGGTCTGACCACAACTCCAATTAATATCTAGTTTTCCGAAAAAACATGAAACTAAAATTTCATGAGGTCTGATCTTATCTTGACTGGGCCTCCTGGATCCAGTATCAGCAAAGCTTCTAAACTAGATAATGTCTGGTGCATTGTAGGTCCAACTAGTTGACAACCCTATAGTGGGGGCACAAGTGGTAGGCATCTTTATCTCAAAACTGTTGTCCATGGCAAAGGAGCTGCGATACTAGAATTCCAGATCCTGCAGATGAAGGATATAAAAAATATTTTCTTCTGCCTGGTAAACTATTTACTGTCTTGCCAATTGATTTTCAAAGCACCAGAAAAAGTTATTGAGACGTATCAAGAAAGCTCCAGTGGCCAACAACATAGAAAAATGAAAAGACGTCATGTGCAACTTACCATAGGAGCAGAGATTCGTGTCAAGATACCCTTTCTCAGAAGCTTTATTTTCAAAGCTTGATCATTCCAGACTACATGTTCTCGATACCTTAAATAACAGAAAAACACAAAAATCAACACCAGTAAGAAGAGTCTGTCTGATCCAAGCATTTCTTTTTCTATATCCTAGTATCTTGCCATTCAAGAGCACATGCATGGGTAACCCATATTTCAACAATATGCTGGTAGTGACTATGAGAGCAGTTTCCTAAATGCACATGCACCCATTTGGTGCCTATATCCAGGCAAAAATTTATTCTATTTAACAAAGTGCATATCTGGCACCACGAAACAAAATTGTGTCACTCTGACAAGTCTATGATACCATTGAAGCATCTCCCCTTCAGTTGCAGTTGAAGCAATTATGAATGCCTGCACCAGAGAGACGAAGAAGACAATCAAGGGAGGAAACAATCTGCTACAGAAAAATTAACAGCTTCCCTCTATCAGATCCACCAAAAGAAACAATCAGAACCACTCAAGCAACTTCTTTAAACGTTTTCTAACACATCATCATTATTAAAGAAGGCTGCACCTCAAGAATAGAAAACTTCCATGACACTAACACTGCAGGCCTTAAGCCCACTCATGTTGCAGATGCCACATTCACCATTGAACGGAGTGACATCCATCTGACGCAGAGGCCTGATGACCATATTTGTGCCAAGATGGTCAAATTTGATCTTTTCTATCCAGATTGAGACTTTCTCTAGTGAGTTTATTATTCTGTAACTTTAAAGAATTACCTACATAATGCATAGCATCATGTTAGTATGCATGTGATGGTCTGAAATTTTAGTTTCAGACACCCTAGAATGTCATTTATAACAAAAAAAACTCAGACCATCTGTTCAGCTTGCAGTCAGACATTAAATTAGTCAGCAACTCCGCACATACCATATTAACACAATTATTCCATTCTAACAACAATCACAATTTTCACATTCGGGTGAATGAGAGGGTAAATCCCACCGCCCGAAGGCCCCCCCATTCCCCCTGCCTCTGGGGTCCTGAGCTGCGTTGGTGTCAGTGATAGAACGGGACACCTTTAACTTGGATGTTGCGCCCTACCACCTTAAGACACAGGAACATAGCGCCCACGGGAATCGAACTAGAGACCTGCATTTTTTCAGGCCCCTAACCCGACCAGCTAACAAAGTTCAGCCCCAACAATTGGCAACCTTGCAATGACAACCATTATAACATAGACATTCCAAATGGGCCCAAACATGGACAAGGGTAGTTGCTCACAATTCAATGCTGTATATACACCTAAGTAAAGGAATATCTCACAGTGATGGACCAGAACCACAAGGTAATTGTTGGTCTCTCTTTTCCCCTGTTAAATGGCTTAGACATCTTAAGCATGATCAATTTTGAGATTGCGAACTTGAGTAAACTTGTGGACTGCTGATGACAAAATGAGTTAATTAATCTTGAATGATATTCCATTAATTACTTGTATAGGCTGATGAGAAATTCTAAAGCAATTGGCTTACCAAAAACTCTATCTAGAGCACTGGTCAGAAAGCTTGAGCAGTTCAATCGTTAATGGTTTTCCTTTTGACAAGATAAATACTCAATTGAATCTCAAAAAAAGGGACCACCTGAAAAAATCAGTAAAAGGAAAAGCCATTTCACTCACTATTGCTGAGGCTCCGAGAGAAGAGAATCCACAAGCCACAAAGGTATTGACCCTTCAGGTAAACCCTCTCTTCCTATTGGCCTGAGACAAGGTTCGATTCAAACGACCTTTGCACGATTCAAACGACCTTTGCATACAGAAACTCCGTATCAGGCCCTTTGACAAAGGGCAAGTGGCACATTTAAGCCTGGTTCTCATGGGTGCTTGGTGCTGGTGTAGCACCTCCTAGAAAAACTTGGGTGCAGGTGTGGTAATATATATATATTACCATTTACCACTATGAAAAGTTACAAACACAGACTACTTTTTATAACCAACCTCTTATTGTAACAAAAGAGAATTTGCAAAGATGGTCAAAAACTAAAAAGAGAAAAGAGTTTTATGAAAAAGTCCAGCACGTGGCTTACATTCTCATGGCTGCTTGCATTCTCCCACCACCAGGTATTTTCTCTTTTCTTGCTCCTCTTCCTCTTCCACTTCTTTCTTACTCGGTTCTTCTCTCTCCCTTCTCTTCCTCTTCCCCCTTCTCTCTCCTCCTCCTGCTCTTTCATCCTGTTTTTCTTTTTCTTTCTCTCTGGTGATGATCGCACTAAAGCAGCACCACACCCCCATGCCACCGCCATGTTGCATCATAGGCCTGGTCACTTGTTTCATTTGTAGAAACAATAGGACAGGCAAATAGGTTTGGTTTCTAAGAAAGGTCCATGACAAAACATGACTGGGTATTGCAGCTTGTGCAACAACTAATCCTGTGTACTTCAATTTTGGATTGAGCACTCTCTATCAAATAGGATCTTTCTAATAGTTCATAAATTCTTATCACCTTTGATGTGGTAAATTCCTTAATTTTCCTTTTTGTTAAAAGGTAAAGCAAAAGCTCTCCAAGAAGAACTCATTCATACTCATCAAGGGTCAAGATTACTCAGATATAAAAGTGCAATCTGGCATATTTCCATGGTCTTTGGGATCTTCTAAGCTGTTATAAATTGCCATATCAGCGCACAATTTGTAAGAAGTATGTAACAATTTTATCCTAATGTAAGAAGTATCTAACAATTTTTGTCCTCGGCCCTAACATAGTTCATCAAGAATCACAAAAGCATGCATTTCTGTCTTGGAGAAAAAACTGAGAAGCCCTTTACCAGATATAGGGACAAATTTCCACGAACATATATCATCTGCAATCAATAACACAATAAAGACAGATTTCTTGGATGTATGATGTATCTTGATTTTTATTTTCAGTTGTTTCCTGAAGGTCATTCAAAACCCAATTGCAGAACTAGTAAAAGATCATAGTCATGCAAACATTCTACAGAAGTATGAAACAGGAGCAATGCTAGTTCTTCTTGCAATATTTCTGTGGTAAGGTAGAGAATCAAAGTAAAGAAAATCAAGCAGACAGTATGAATAAGGGAACAACCAAATGACAAAAAGAGCTTACAGATCTATCAAACTCCAACATGAAACATCTCTTGACATCCTCCTTAGTAGGTTTGCAACCACAACGGTCACGTCTAGAAGTAAGGTCTGAGAATTTGGTATAAGTAAAATGCAGAACAGCAGCCTCATCCAGCTTAACTTCACTAAAAAAGAAATTGCAGTATAATGTTGCTAACAGTCAGTAGCCAGCGAAAAGTTAACAAGGCATCAACCAACTTAAGAAAAAACTATATCCTACGATGATAACAACTAGGAAAATCTTACTTTGGTGTCTTCATATAATTATGCCATCTATGTGCCCCATTAGGACGAAGATGGTCTTGGATGCGAGCAGCAGACTTTCCATTGCCATAAGTCAAAAAGTAATTAGGATTACCACGTGTAGCTTCCTTATACATCCCAAAGTATGTTTCCTTTAAAAGGTGATCATAGTTCTTCTTGAACATGGACACCTAAAGGCGAATATGTGAAGGATTTAGAGTGGATAAGACAAAATGATATGCCCAATAATCAGATGGAAAGGCAACTCAAATTCAAAGTTACAGAAAATGCTTGGTTCTGTGTCATACTTGCAAGCAGGAAAATAATTTAACTGTCCACATAGAAGAAAAATATGCAGCAGCAAAGAAAAAAGTTAGAAATTCCCCAACCACCTCCAAGAAAGAAAATTTATAAAACAGTGCAAACTGCTCTATAATTTTAACTAATTATATATAAAAAAGAATTCCCACTTGAAGGGGTGGACCATGCTTTAAAGCAGCAGAGGTCGAATCTGACCTGGTAAGGCCAGGGCTCATCGCATGCTTTCTTGCTGTGTTGTCAATATCAGACTTTCAGTCAGGTCTAGCATGGGCTCATGACTGAAAGCTCTACATCTTTTTAAACAGGTTCAGGAGGAAAACAGATTGTTTCTCAAATAACCCACTTGAATAGACCCAAAATATGACCAAGCGCACCATAATGGTTCAGGTGTCAGTTCTGATTCAGGTACAGAATTTAGGTATCAACCCAGACAAAATATTTAACTAGAAGCACTTGAACAGGTGAATTCTTAGTTAGATTCAAACCGACTACAAAAATGACATAACAATATCAGGCTACTACGTTTCACAAGCAATGGCTTGTGTAGAGAATGTTACTATTGATAAACAACCTGCCATAAAAAATTTTTTATTCTTATCAGGCTTTTGTTTTCCCTTGTGGACTAGGAAATTTGTTCATGAGAAAAGTTACTTAGGCAACAAAAATGTAGCAGCTCAGGTTCAACGGTTTTGTGTTTAGATAAGATTTGTGCATCAATGGGTTAGGAACTTAGGTCTATAAATGAACTTTATAAGAAATATTTTCTTGGTGTATGCCAAGATTAATTGGTCTTTTGGCTTATAGAGTGCATACAACCATTTGAGTCAGATAAAGAAACTAGCAGGTCAAGGTTTATATTTGCCGTAATGAGAAGTTGAGAACCAAGCTATTCAATTAGTCTAGAGTCTCTAGACACTACATTTTCATTTTTGGACAGACACTGACCCATGAGTTAACAAAGTTCTAAGGGATTCACAGCATTAGGTTGATGCAGAAACACTCCTAGAAAGCAAAACCAGACAATTCCCTTTAGACAAATTATTATGATGCACTGTAAAGTTCCTTTGAGTATAGAAAACAAGGACCATACTTCTTTGTTCATAACTTGCAAGAAGCATTTTTCGTGAAGGATAGAAAGCTTCCATCAGGGTGAAACTTTAATAATTTGAACTATACCACACAATCATGAGAATGGTACCACATGCAACTAACTAAAAACTATGTTTACCATCCAATCCAAAATCCAATGTCAACAACTACGAAGTGGATACAAGGTTCTATAAACAAACAAAATGTCCTGGACATGAGTATACCTCACTGAATGGTTCCTTTATATCATCCCTTTCAACACAACTTTCCTGAAAAAAGAAGATGATGACACCATAAGATGTGAAAACGCTAAAAACAGAATGGGAAATTTTGGAATATGTTCCTCACATAATTCGGGAAAATAACCATATCAACATTCTCAGGCATGTCCAAGAGTAATCGTCTGAGTGAGTATTCCTGAGCACCAGCTGGATGAATGAGCTCATCTGTATCAAGATGGATGATCCAATCCATGCCAGTATCCTGTGGAACAGATACTAATAGAATATTTATCAAAAAAGACATTCTTCCAATCGTAGTTTGCATCATCACCAAAACTCGACTTTGATAAGTAATATAGACATGAAACTAATACAACTGCACAAGAATATAAAAGTTCATCATGGCAGCCAAAAATAGAAAAGAACCTGCAGTAGAAGTTGATAATCATACGGCTATCCAAGCTTCCAGCTATGGCAACAGCAGCAAATAGAAAACCATAGCTTCAAGCATTTTGACACATTTTTCTAGAAATCACCTATAAAGAATTAAGAAGAACCAACTTTGTCTTTAGGTCAGACAAAGTAAACTAGTACTTACTGCAGCTCAAGAATGTGGAATTGTCTTTCCAAGGGACAGTTGATTTCAAATTAATTTCTATTTGTAGATAAAAAGCAACATTAGTCTTGGCTGTCCCCAGACGTGTCAAACTTTTCCGAAGAAATGATAAGACAAAATGATTGTTTGCACGTGCCTCCACTTCAGCTACAGCAATAAATAAGGTCATAAAGTTTGTACTTTGTATTTGGGTTGAAACTTCGAATTCTTTTAGTTGGGAAGTTCCACTGACATTTTTGCAACACCCATCGAGCGTGCAAAATAATTACCAGGGTCAATGGTCAAGATCCTTCTACACCCGAGGGCTGAGACACATGACCGCAGCCTTTAGTCATCCAATCACTTTGTATTAATTTTTGCTGTCTGTAGATGCAGAATTCCATGTCTTTAGTTTTTTTTTATCTTGAACCAAACTCTCTCAAATTCATGTCTCTTCTAACAGCCATGCATGCTTTAACAACATGGTTGTCAATAAATAGCCAATACACACACAAACAATTATGATTACTAATTTGCTTGCAATATTCACCAACAAATAAAAGCAGCAAAATAAGTTAAATAGCTGAACCTAAAAACATCAACATTCACATTTCACAACTACAACAAACTTATAAATACATCAATGAACGACAGATAAGTCAAATAACAAAGAACAATGCATGGTGCTAAAAAATTTTAATATCTAGGATAAATTCACAAGCTAACACTAGATGCCAAGATGGAAAAGGAAAAAATCTGGTCAAATTTGACAGGGTTCAACTTTGAATAGAAATAGTCATGAGGTTGTGGACTGCACTAAGTTTTTCTGTGCCCTGTATATTGTTCAAATAGGAGTATTTGTGTGATAAAGCTTAAGAGCAACCTTTGGTTTTTCCCTTTTTCCTTTTCCTATAGTTCTCATTATTAACTTTTCAATTTATAGAGGGAAGCCCTGCAAAGCTACCAATTCAAAGAATGCAAATGAGAATTACAAACTTAATCAAGTTATACATCGGGCTTTCTTAACCAAAATTAGCTTTTCTATGTAACCAACTACTAACAGAGGAGTTATGGTTGAATTGTACAGAATCCAGATAGGTAAAAGAAAAACAACAACACCATACCCGTGCCATGACAATAGCCATCTCCATGTTAAGCGACTGTTTGACAAAAAGTTCATAGTTGCATGGCTTGTAAAAAAAGGATGCCAACCAAGTCTCGTTCCAAATACGGCTGTAATTGAAAGATGAAAATTCCATAAGCATTGGACTTTTCAATGTCAAAACCATCCAAGGAACGAAGAATAAGAGGAACTCCATGCCATCTGTAATTACCTTTTAGGTCATAGTGTACAAACAAATGAAGGTCAAACTTTTTTGCTTTTCAAAGAATGGACAAAAACATTCATATACACCACGACAAAAGTGCTGTCATGGTTTATTCTAAGTTGTCATGTCAAAATATCAACAAATCGACTCATCAATTAAGCTACAACAAAACCGACTAGTCTCCGGAGTAAAGTCAGAGTACACCTGAAATCTTGATTAGTCCACTCTCCAGTTAATGTGGGTATAATTATGATTGTTTTGCTACTATCCAACGAGAAAAAGGAAGAAGTAAAACTATGTTCGAGAAATCATGTCATAGTTTTCTAGGTTAGCAAAACATCCTACTTCAAATGCTCCAATACTAGGGCACCTATAAAATAAATTTGTAAAATATATCAAACTAACAGCAATTCCGCAATATATAAACAGAGTGATCAAAGTGTTATCATGGCACTTATACGAAGTGCAACATCACATCATCAATACCCATGGAACCATGACAGCATCAAAGAATCAAAATAAATATGCAATATTATATGCTGAAGCCTGAAATTGTTCAAATGATCAGTTCACTAAGGGGGCATTTGGTAAGCCTGAGAAAGGTTTCAGGGTGTACTGAGTCATACATCCTGAAATCGAACAGGGTGAAATTTTTCAAGGCAAAAAAATGGGAAAAAAACATCGGAGAGGTGAACTATCTTTTTCCTAAAAAATTCTCCTCCTGTAGACAGGAATAATTTTTTTGTCAAAGTAGTGTTTTGCCATCAGATGTCCCCTAAAGGAACTAGGATGTGTTAATGTTAAGATATTATTGATTACAGAGTCTAGGATTACAAAAATAAATGATTTGAGCCATTTGATTACATTTTACATATTGACTATCTAAATTCACTTCCCTAGGCTTCTATTGAATGGAGACAGGTTTGACTGAGCATCCTTATGATACACAAGAAGCGACCACCAGATAGTCTTAATTAAAATAAGTTCCCAAAAGTGAAAATTTAGAGGATTCCACATGTGATCTATGTAGTCAAAGCGTAGCAGATACAGCCTACGCGGTGTGAGTGGTGCCTAAACCCTAGTGGGGCTAGGCAGCAATGTGTGGTTCCGAAAAGAAGGAAACCAATAAAATTTACCACTATAGCATGCTATAACGACAAAAGGACTAAAAATACAAACAATAATCATGTCATAACATAACAATGGCAATAATTACAAGTATAAAACATCAAACTTAATCTAGTTGCATAATTAAAGTTTGAGGCTTACCATGAAGTTATGAACAATAAACATCAAATATACAAATATTAGTTATGCAAATAAATCACTCCAATATTCAATAAAAATTGTCATAGAAAAATGAATAGGATGTAAATTGTGAAATATGTATAAGTGTGTGCATTTATATTACACTGTCACAAATATCCACTTGCATTTTATCAGCAAGATATTTCTTGGGTATTAAACTTGTTTTCTTAACAAATTCTCAGGATTTCAAAAATTCAAAGAAAATAAAAATTATGGAAAAAATAATTTGGAGTTTTCTACTAGTTTTCATATGAAATATTGGTAAAAGAAAAGGCAATTCACATTCTTCGAGCCTTGGTGAATTTTTTCTTTTATGTAACACATTAAAACTTGAGAACCTTCCTTTGTTTTACCAAAAAATAAGAATCCTGATATTAATTTGATTTGTGATTAGAATAAATTATGTTATTTGCATTACAAATTAATTGTTTGAGCTACTTGGGTTTGGGCTTTAGATCTGATTTTAAAATTGACAGCCAGTACCTTTATGCACCTACAAAATTTGGTTATTGATTGTCATTGTCTAGATCCAATATAAATTATTTCTAGACTCCTTTTCAATTTAAGGAACCAGTTATGACTACCAAAGCAATAAGTTGGTTAGCAAAAGCCAGAAACTGAATTTTGTCTTGTCATCCAAGCAATCAAAACCAAGTTTTCAACCATAATGAAACCAAGTTACAGAACCAGGTATTCACAAAACTTGGCTTTAAAAAAACCCAGTTTCCGACCTTTGTTGTCTGAATGCTACTTAAGTTTTTTTCTCTTTTTCATGTTAAGCACCTAGGTATGGGTCACCAAGGAACAGCCAGCATAGGACCAGATAAACCTGGCCTGCTAGGGAGCCTAGTCCACACATACCCGTGCCTTATTTAACAACATACTTGGAACTAAGCCACTAAAGCATGACTACAGATTATAGTATTTGGCAGTCCATTAAAAAGAATGGGCACATTTTAAAGTCACTCACTGATGCATAAGCAGTTCAGCACAAGAATTTGCTTTCTTATCATTTTATTTTAAGTTTAATTTGGTATTAGACTCCAATTATGGGCACCATCACACCTTAAACAGTAGAGGGAAGATAGAGGAAAAGTAGTAAACAAAAGCTCCAGTCTAAAGTCAAGAAAATCATAAACAGAATGAAAAATAACAATAAGTTCACTATTCCAAATACCTTCTAGCTTGCTGCTCCTCCAGCTCTTTTGTTCTATATACCACTTTCACCCCCTGCAGAAAGAGTAGAAATAAGGTGCTAGCATATTGTAAAAGGTGTTGTTAAAAGGGGTTTCTGGAACTCTTTCAATAAAAAGGGGGGAAAAAAGAGAACTATTCTCACAGGAATGGCTTCCAAAACAGCAGACACATTTGAAGATGCTGCCTTGCCTTCCACAAACAAAAAGAAGTTTGTAACACCCATCACTTTATGGTAAAATAACCATGGCAGGATCTGATCTAGACCAGCTGATGTGCTTGTTGTTATGCATATCTGGATGTCATTAAATTTAGTAAAAGGTGGACTTTCAATCAATCTAACATTAAGAAAAAAAAAAACATCGCATAAAATGATAATAATACAGACTAGCGGAAAAGGAATGTTTCCAAAACGTGAATCATCACCAAAATACATGGTGACAAATGAAAATTGTGCATAATATACCTAAATCATTAGTTGGGTATTTGCATTTACAAGAAAGTTATTGCACTTTAGACAAGAAGAAAATAATTTGCATGGTTGCAGTTTATGTAGAAGCCATCTTTTCCCCATTTTACCTCCTCTTATTTTCTGCTTCCCAGACTCATGCAGCTTATCAAGAAGAAAAGCTGGAACAGTGGCAACCTTCCCTCCTCATCCTGTGCCACATTCACCTCCGCCTCTCTTGTTCTTTTTGTTCAAGGTTTTCTTGTCAGTGCCAACTCTCTCGATCCTTTGATGTTTGCACCTTTGATACTTGTGTAGTTTAAAGCATGCTAATATAGTCGATGTTTTTGATAATCTACTTTAACACGTTCAGATCACAGAAAATTCAGATGTATTGATTGAAACCAAAATATTTGCTACATAGGGATGTGTTCATGTGTAGTTCCATCAACTCCATAAACTCCTCTAAGTTCCTTATAAACAGTTCAAGCGCATAAACCAACTGAAGCAGATAACGAAAATGCAGACATTCTGCAGGCCTAAATGAGCAAGGCTTGCAAGCAAAAAACGAAGGTTATGCCATCAAAACCCCATAGGTTATCGCATGAAGAAATCATATAAAAAGCAATAAAGTGTAAATTCATTAAAAAATGATCACGTTCCTGGAACGCCCCTTTGATTATCCGAATGAGCATGAACACAATATGTTCCAAATCCGGATCGCAATCACAACGCAATATGACATTGCAACTCATCCATCCACAACCTCCAAAGGTAAAGAATTATGACGATTCATAACAAAGAGATCTGATCCGGAAAACGTTCACTTGGAAGCCAACACACGGTAAACCCAGAATTGCCAACTACAAATAATGCAGTTAAAACAAAAAAAACCGGTGCTCATGTTATTGAATTTCAAAAAATGCGGACCGCGAGACCCGTAATCACATATCAAAGAGTCTCCCGGATCTATAGTATTTGCAGATAGATCAAACATTCATATAATTCCTCCAAAAAAAGGGAGAAGAAAAGGAGAAACAAAGTAAGCTATTAGGGAAAAGAAAGTGCCGTGCAACCACAATCAGCAAGGCAGGAAAAAGTACGTCAACGTGAAAAGAAGGGAGATCGTTTAAATTGTGACCTTAGGGTGCTGTTCTGCCTGGAAATCGAAACCCCAACCATTCAAATACGGGAATCCAGAGGATGAACCGCGGCTAAAGTGATCGAAGCAATCGCGGCCGGAGGAGGACGTCGACGAGGAGGAGGACGAGAGGAGGGAAGAAGGGTTAGAACCGAGGGGGCTACTCCCCATCCCGGGAAACCCCGAGGTGTCGCCGGGCCATCTAGTGGAGAGATCGGTGAGGCCGCCGCGCCACTGAAGCACGAACGCAAAGGCGGCGAGAGAGAGAGGAAGTAGGGTGAGGAGGAGCAGGAGCCTTGACGCCAGCCCTTGCTGAGGAGGAGGAGAGCTTCTCAAGGGGCCATAGTGCCCCGGCATTGTGGACGGCTGCCCTCTCTCTCTTTCTCCCTGTCTCTCTCTCTCCCCCGCACTTCTTCTTCCTTCTGCTGCTGTTAAACTGTTGCGAGAAGGAAACTTTGGGAGTTGCAAAATCCCCAGATTGGCGTTTGCTTTTCTTTTTAAAAATTAAATAAATCAGAAAACCTTCTTGCCGGCACTGCTTCAATATTTTTCTCTATTTCAACGTCACTGCAGAATTATATCTCTAATTCAAACAGGCGTTGGTCCTTTTGTGATTAACCCAAAAACACCTGAACCTGTCTAAACAGCACAAAAACCAGTTGAATGAGATCTTTTTTTGTTTAATAATAACCACACTAATCTGTTTACTTTAACCAAAATTTAACAAAATACCTACTATTATGGGATTAAAACATTGTTCTTTCTTATAGACAAATTAAGGCCAATAAAATGTGTTAAAAAAAAAGTAAGAAAAAACGCATTTAATGAGAATAAAACTGATACGGTAAGAGCCCGATCTTTATTACAAAGCGATTAAGCGGAGAAAATATGGCGAAAATAAAAGCGCATTCAATGAGAATATAAAACCTGACATCTCATTGTATTTGTTCACTGCTCAACTTGATGTGATTAACCAAAGAATTTGTCACAAACAGGTAAAGTAAGACATCCTGAGATCAAGCGGGTGAATTTTTTACCATTTTTACATGGCACGAAAAAAATGAACCTCAATATAACAAAAAAGAAAGACGCAAGTTAAAATAGGAAGCAAATTTATTATAGTCAGTAAAACTTCATGCACATGTGGACAAGGGCATGGCCCTGGCCCCACCTCAATTTTTTTTTTTTATTTACATGTAAATTTTAGAAAATTTTATTTGTTTTATAATAAAAAATTTTGAAATATGACATTTCAGCTTCTATCAAAATTTAGAAACTTTAATTCGGTCTTTTTCGTGAAAAAAAAAAATTAGGCTCCGCCCTACCTGTGAGAGTGATCAGGATAAGAAGATTAATGTAATTCGTGTTTATGTCGGCATAATATAAAAGAAGTCTTCTTAGTCAAAGTATAAGCTTTCTGGAAAAATGTAATTTACGTTACTCGATGATTAAATAATAAATACTTAAAAATTGTCGCTAAAAGCTCCATGTTGCAGAAGAATTAGTGACAATTTATGATATAGCTATGGTTTGTTAACGATGGTTACGATGTTTTCAGTAGTGGCTTTTTTAAATATATAGTCACTTTATAACATCCAGCAGCCGAGTGACAGGAAATATTTGTGACGAAGCACTCAAAAATGTGTGCGTATGTGTCTCTATTATATCATTAATGCGTAGAGTCCAAGACCAGCAGCTGGTGCAACATATGAGACAATTAATGGTCATATCCTTCGAATCTTAGCGCATCTTTTTGCATCTTGCAAGATCACACTGCTCACCACCTTTTAGCGAAACTGCATATATTCGTAAAACATTTTTTTGTCAGCTCAAAGTCCCAATCGATGTCCTTAACTTAAATTGCCCATAAACATAAGCAGGAGCGGAGCCAGGGAAGCTGGCAGGGGCCGTGGCCCCCTCTCTCCCATCTCCTCAAATTTTCAAAAGGAAAAATATATAAATATATATAAGTCTACTTGTAATTTTTAAAAAAATCATTTAGTTTATATATAAAAATTTAACAAAATTATATTTCAGACCATGTCAAAATTTTGAAATTATAGTTAGTTCCCTCAATGGAAAAATTCCTGACTCAAGTAGGCTTGGTCGTCGGCCGGCCCTGCCCGAACCAGCCCGACACGCGAAAACCGAGTCCAGGCCTGGCCTAATACCCAACATCCGACCCTGATCCAACCAGGGCTTGACCCGGTTAAAATTTAAAATATTTGGTAATATAAAATAAAAAAATTAATATAAAATATATATATATATATATATCATTATTAAAAAAATAATGTTAAAAAAAAATCGAGCCTGGACCAGCCCGGGTCGAACATTTTGAGCCCTAACCCGGGCCCGATCAAGCCAAGTATAGGGTACCTATCGAGTATCCGGGCCTGATGCCCATGCTCACACTCAACTCCTGCATGTAAGATCTTATAATATCAAAATTTCTGAATACCGAGTGCTTTTTGTTTCATCTCAACTTCAAGCATATTTTCCAAAAATGCAGGAAGTTCCAAAGTGTCTTTCTCATTGTTTCTTGTCATCTTCCCACAAATTTCTTCTTCAAAGCCAGGATGAGATACTTGAATCTGCTTTTTCTTAAGTTAGTCGTGTATGTAGGAAGTTATGTTCTCCAAATTTCTCAATTCATTGGCTTAATTGTTTGGTTCGGAAACTGTGAAAAATCTACTCTATGCATTGAACAGCTACTACCAAAAAGTAGTTGATATGGTTTTAAACTTGCTTATATTTGTAATCGAATAAATGGAATCAATCTGTATTAATGAACAGTGGACGAGCTATGGCACTTGTCCAGCTTTCCCCTCCTATGGGTAAACATATAGACTGCATCGAGTCAAAAGGCGTGCTTCATAATGATAAACCTGTGGTTAGCTCTCACAACTTTTTGTTACCGTAATAACATAGAAATGATAAGGCTCAAAACATGATTCAAAATCTTCCATTTAATAGAACTCACAATTATCCCCATTCCATCAACCCTATGGGTTCCAGAATGATCGGGTTATCATGCTGGGTTTGACCCACATGGGTTCGAAGATTGGTTCCAAGTTTTACTCAGTGGGCTCGGTCGTTACGTGGGTCAGTTGGCTGTGGGCGGTGGAGCAGTGCCGTGTAAAAAGCAAGAGCCCCCGGCCCCGCAGAGCTTAAAAGATGTGAACTTTGGGATGTATGGCAGCTTTGAATTGGCAAGTTGGACTGGATCATGATATCATTGGTTTCAGATCCAGATCCAAATCCAAATGAATCTTCACTTGTCAATGCACAAGAAAGAACTAGATATTTCAATATATTCAATTTGGATCGGATATCCAACTGAACCATTTTGAAAAAATCAGACGTGGAAAAAATTTGAATGTCCCCTTAAAAAATCGGATCGGATTCAGATTTAAGAAATGACATTTAATTAGATTCGGATTCTGATATACATAATATCATATAAGACTACATATTAGATTTATTTTTATACAAATGTCACATATCTACATTTTAAAAGTATGCCAAATTCGGATTCAGATATGAATGCAAAAATCATATTCAAATCAGATTTGGATTGTGAAATCAGATTTCAAATTTTGGATTTGGATTCAGATATATCATTTTTTTTTATTCATATTCGAAGTTCTGCTTCTGGTGGCAACATGTTGAGTGGTGGTCCCACCCACGGGATCAATCAATACGTTCTAAGAATAATATTTGAATATCAATATCATCGATATCGTCTGTCTCACAAGTATGATCTGACTTTGAATCCAAACATGCCAATGTCCGAGCAAAATAGATATGGTTAAAGGTATATCTGATTCGAATCCGATATGTTGACATCCCTAAAAAGATCTCTCTCTCTCTCTCTCTCTCTCTCTCTCTCTCTCTCTCTCTCTCTTTGATATATATCCAGAACCCAAACTCAATGGGGGTTCTCTTGTTGGCTAAAACTTATTGGTTGTTAGTGGAGAATAATGCTTGAAGTTCAATCCATCCATTAATGGCATCTACATCATCTTCCTACCTTTGAAAAGAAAACTGTACCAAGCTGCTTATAGGGGGAAAAAGGATACTGAAATAAATAAATAAATAAATAAATAAATAAATAAATAAATGCTCATATAGAGCAGAGGAATGCGCTCATCACTACCCTTTAGTGCTTTTTATTTTTAATCCAAATTAACTTGATTGGTGCACTCATTATATCTATTTGGAAACCATATAAGAAATTATCTGTTCACATACTTATATGCCCTCTTGCTCTTACAGATCTTTCAAAATCAGTCCTTGCCTTATCTTGTTTTCGTGTGCATGCTTTTCATTTTGAACTTTTCAAATTCACGGCCTTATTTTCAAATGTTTGGGTGGGTGCGTTTGTTCTCCTTCTCTCTAAGTTTTCTAGCAATGTTGTGATAGTCCAGCTTAAGAAGTAAACAAGGGTTTTGCCCCTCAGCTGTATAACTACATATAAAATAAAAACTGACTTCTTTGAAAGCTTCTTTGAGAAGTCCAACCATAGTTTTTTCACTGTAAGTTTCAGGAAAATATAAATTTTTACATTTAGTCAAACTGTCTTTTTTTAATTTAAGTTTCAGAGTTTCTGGATTTGTGCAAGTTAAAGAAAAATGAAAGATGGAATTGGAATATGTGAAAAACAGGACACAATCAGAATAAAGCGAGTATGGTGTAGATAACTATGACAGATCTCCTTTCTTGAAAAGTTAAAAATCAGTTTCAAAAGGTTAATGACTAAAATCAGGATCTTATTGAATATCTTACAAAAAACACACTCAATTTTTTAAGGATTTATTAAGAGATGCTCAAGTTAAATATATTATATTTAACCACCTGACTTGGAGACAAATGGAGGGCAACTTCAGTGCCAAGGTGTTCCACCTTTGACGATGGAATGTCATAACAAACAAGATGGTTTGAAAAAAAATCATGAATATAAACGGAATTCACACTATATTTGATTTTTTTTTTCAAGGGTGAGTGGTTCCACTGCCTTCATGAAATGTCACTCGTCCACCGCCCCCGGGTTCCCAAAGCTTAGGGATGTCAACGGATCGGATATATCTTTAATCATGTCCACTTTTTTGGATATTCACATATTCTGATTCGAATTCAGATTCAAATTCGAATAAAGAAAATTCATATATGAATGTGAAACCGAAATCCAATTATACAATCTTAATCCGATTTTTATATTTATATTCGAATCCAAATCTGAATTTTAAACCAGATATTAGTTACAGCCTTACAGGATATTGGTCTAAAATTGAATATGATCCGAATCTAATCAGATATTTATGTATATCCGAATCTGAATCCGATCAGATGTCATTTATTAAATATGAATGTGATCTGATTTCTTAATCAGATATTAAAAATTTTTTCATATCCAATTTTTTTGGATCGGATTGATTGGATATCCCATTCAAATTGGATATATTGACACCCCTACGAGAACTTGCTTTAAGACTTATTATGGTTTAAAAAAGAGCCCTTTGGCACATGACAATGATCACCTCAGGATTTGAGCCCAAGTCCCCGAAGAAGGTGGACCGCAACCAAGTGTGCTACAACCTTTTGAGGTTTAAGCATATTTGAGTTAAAAGTTAACTTTGTTCTTGTAAAATTTTTTATTTGAATTATACCATTAAAAGTTAGTTTTTTCCTTCTAAAATTTTTCTTTTTTGTTAATGCAAATTTGTACAAACCATGCTCTTCAGTAATAGATAGATATGTATATGCATACTTATATTATAGTTCTAGCTAGTCCGTGAGAGAAAAAGGGAAAGGCGATGACCGGCACTGGGCTGTGCCTGTTTGTGGCGCATATATGTGTGAATTATAATGAAAGACCCAAGGAGTGGTGAGACATGACTTGTCAACTGATTATAATATATTGTCACCACATAACAACACTAAATCAGACAGGCGAGTGAAAAAAGAAAGCCACGTAGCAAGGCTGGGCATTGGGCCGGCCCAACCTGACAGTATAAGGAGGCCGGCTCGGGCCCGTCCGGCCCGAAACCCGAAAACCCACAGCCTAGCTTTGCTTGACACCTAAGAGTTTGAGCCCATATCGACTAAATGAAAAAACATATATTTTTAATATAAAATAACATATAAATATAATTAATCTTAATAACATATTTAATTTATATACAATGTATTAAAAAAATATTGGGCCGAACCGGGCTCAATCGGGGTGACACGATTTTTTTTTTCGGTTTTGATTCGGGCCAGGGTACCCGACCCGATGCCTAGCTTTACATGTAGCAGTCATCGCTGTCTTGGATCCCATTCAAAATATTGGGAACAAAAAGTGAAACTTTCGATGTTGCACTAGACTTTTTGAAATGCATCATCTTTATGGAAATTTCTGGAAAGAGAAATCTTCGAAAGGGGCTTTAAAGAGTTGAAAATCATGAAAAATACACTTTAGCCTTCCCTTACTGTTGAAAACACGCTTAAGTTTTTTGTATTACTAATAAAAGCTTCATAAGATTGTTTTTGAAAAATTTCATTGTTCGGTAAGTAAAGTTTACCATTTATGTTGTGAAAAGTTACATGAGACATATGCGTCACGTTGTTAATATAATTAAGTCTTCCTTGAAGAGTGCAACTTTCTAACATTAATAAACAAAATAGCACATAATCTTTTTAAATACTAATATAAAGCTACATAAATGATTTGAATATGATTAATCATGCATGAGTATTGTTAAATATAGTTTCAAAAAGGTAATAAAAACTAACAAACTCATAAATTGTGTCTTAATCAATAATCTAGGGTTACAAGGTTGACATCAAATTAACTAGATACATGTGACAAGGCAACCATGTGTAAAGGACAGATCAGATAGACAATTTGAAAGGAGAAATTCACTACAACTTATTCTTTCAGCTCTAGTGGTGAACGGTCACAGTAATTTCTATTGATGATAGCATAACATCACTAAACTGTGCAAGCATCATTTTTTGGTTGTTGGCTTATTGTTAGTGATAAGTTTACTAACATTAATACCACATCAGTTTTCATGACTACAACAATGCTTTTCTTGCCAGAATGAACTTAAAAATAGCACCATTTAGTGAAACATTGATGTTTTATTTTCTTGAATTTGTGTTGCTAAAAAAAAAAAACAAATGTTATTGTAGTAATACAACATGTGCAATATCCATATGAAAACTATGAACAATTTAATAAATGTGACAACACAGACCAGTAAGAAGAACAAATATTTGCATTAATTTTTATGAGATGTATACATTTATACAATGTTTTATTATAAAAAAGAAGAAGAAGATGTACATAGCTATATTAAATAAACAAAGGCTTTAGTGACTTTCATAGAAAAATGTCAACACTTCTACATGATTGTAGAAAGAAAGAACTTTGCATGATTGACAAAATTCTACAACTTATACATTGATACAATGTTTCATAATTAAAAAAGTAAATATGTGTGTAGAAGTTGCTGGCAGCCATGTGCATCTCGACATTGTATCACCCTCATAGGCATGATCCTAGTTAAATATACCTATTCACAATAACTTTAATTTTTGTGCAATCAAGACTTTAGAAAAATACGCAGTCACCCTTGACATGTTGGACAAGGCTATTTGCTTCTTAAGCAATCTTGCTATTGGTAGCTATTCAGCTAGCATCTACTTCATCATCATGTGTTTCATTGCAACTGATTGCATCCTTGCCCAACAATAAAATAGTTTAATAACTAACGAATTAGGCTTTAAAGCAAATAAGTGTCCACAATTCACAACTTACACAAATGCAAAGGTTGTAATTTCACTAAAGAAATATCTTAAATTCCAAACCACCAAAAAGTTGGAACATGTACAAGGATAAATAAGTATGCTAAGCATCAACTACACAAAAAAGAAATAGCATCTAACAAAAAGACCTGATTGTAGACAACAACTACATTGAACACCATATCTAGCAAAGGGAACAACTGACTATACCTAGCAAAGGGAGCAACTGACTAGTAGGCAACTTATAAACCTACATCTCACAAAAAAAATCAGCAAGTGTCATTTCTCCAGTTCGAAATTCCAAATGAATATGCATAAAGAACTGAAACTTTTCTAGAAAGGAACAAATTACTGATGAAATTACAATTCTCCATTCTTCAACAAAGCCACAAGTTCATTTTTAGTTTCATTGTGAACTTGGTGAAGAACTATGAGACCTTTGTACACAGAATCTTCCAAGAGGTCCTACTAAATGCAGAAATTATTATCTCAATCCAAGAAGGGTAAAAACATAATTTATAAATCAGCATAAGGATATTTTACATTCTTTTCCTTCAAGTTTTAAATCTTGTTCCTCAAAAGCTACACAATTATAAAACTCTAGAAAACCATATTCAAATCTTAATTGGTTATGGTGCAAAAAAATGTGGTTTACAATAAACCATTGTTTTTTTTTAATGAACTGATCATATACCTCACAGAGAATCAGCGGAAAGAACAAGATTTGAGGTTCACAATGCAGCTACTTGCTTCTCCTACATCACAAGAAAAAAATATGAGAATTCATGCATCAACGTTTGTTGCATCAAATGACCATGAAGCATCACACTCACATATTCTTGAGGAGCAAGGTCTGAGCTCCCTCTCTAACAATTCCTACAAAGAAGTAAAATAGAAACATTTGTTTTAATTATCAAGACATTATAGAAAATAGCAACAACAAATATAAATAAAATCAGTCCAACCAGAATTCAGAGTCTTGTTCAAAAGGATCAAACAGAAAATTTATATTATGGTGAAAAACAAGACTATAGCTAAGTCATCTCCTTGGCATTAACTTTGATTTGCTACAATAAAAGTTGTGTGTTCTGATCTAGTTATACCCAACTATGAAAATTCAATCCACAAAAAAGTGTTTACTTATGTTTTGGCATCTTTTAAAACATAAAAGTTCAGCAATTGGTTGCCTAGGACTCTGCCTTCATACTCAAGCACCGGTATGTGCTAATCCATTTAAACTTATTCTAATTTCACTTGCATTTAGTGGAGCCAAATCTGTCTAACATGGATCCATTTGTAATTGAAAATTACATACATTTATTGTAGGAACTTCCTTAGATGTTCCAAAACATAGACACAAACTCAAAAATCTTTCAACCTGATCAACCAAGAGATAAGCATCTACTCCCATCATGGGAGTTGCTTTAAAGTGAACGTTAACAGTGGAGCCTTCTCCTTGATGTGTTGCTCAGTGGTACCTTTTCCATGGGCATAGGCGATTCAATAACCGAACCATGTAAATATTCAAACTTGTCTTTGCACTTTTCAACATAATTTTTGTCAATAAATGCAAAAGATATTTGGGTTTTATTCAGGACAAAGTATATTCTTATGTTTGCCCAAACTAATGCCCCAATAGTTGGTCACAATCAGGGGCGGAGGGAGGGGGGGCTGCCTGGGTCATGGCCCGGGTGAGCTTCAAAAAAAAAAATTATATTAAAAAAATCAGTTCTTTTTACTCTGGCCCAACCCGCAGATGGTCTTGGCCCGACCCACTCGCTCCCTCCCGTCTTTCCCCCCTCTCTCTCCCGCTTGCTTGGATGGTCCCCTCCTCTCTGGCCCACAACCGTAGCAGATAGCAGGGCCCTCTCTCTCTCGCTAGCTCCTCTTTCCCTGCCTTGGCCCACAATCACACATCTCGCTGGCTCCTCCTTCCAGGCTGCCCTAGCCCACACCACAATCACAGCTCTCGCTGCCCGCTGGCTCCCTCTCTCCTTGCCCTGGCCCACAACCACAACACAGAGACTTGGCGGATAAAATTTGGGAGCATTCTGTACCGCAACCTTTTGATTTTTGAAGAGAGTAGATGCACGGCATAGACTTCACGTTTTACATCATTGCATGTCATTTTTATACTTGTTATCTGTTATAATTTGCAGCTTTACCAATTACGAGGAAGTTGGAGAAGACCTTGTCAATAGTGTTGTAATATCTGAAGAATTTCTGTCTTAATTCTGTCCAGTAGTTCTATTAATGTTGGTGTCTGTATAAGACCACTCGATAGTTGCTTGATCATATGGGCATATTCTTTTCATATAACTGGAAGTTGTGCTTTTTTTGATATAGTTATGTGGTTGGATGTCTTTCTCACATTTTCTGCTCAACGTATCTTCTTCATCTTGCTTCCTTAACCAATTCTCAAGAATGTGGTTTTATCAGCAACATTGTAGCTTATTATGGTAGAAAGTAGATTGCTTAGTTAACTGTTACTTAGGCCTGAGCATCGGGCCGGGCCGCCGTCGGGCTGACCCGGCCCGGTCGGACCCGGGCCCAATAGGGCAGCCCGGCCCGACTCCGCTCCCCCTCACTCTCCGCTCCCCGTCTCCCTCTCCGCTCTCCCTCTTCCTCTCTCTCTCTGCTCCCGCTCTCCCTCTCCCTTCCCGTCTCCCTCTCTACTNTTCCCCCCTCCCCTCCTCCCCCTCTCCTTCCCCCTTCCCCAATCAGGCCGGGCCCGGGTTTTTGGCCCGATGGGCCGACCCGATGCCTACCCTTACTATTACTTCAATCTATTTGTGGGAAAAGCTGTTAACTTAATTAAGTTTGTCTGGAAGGAGTAGTCATATTATCTTTTTTTCATCTTGCTTAGTAGAAATGATGCTTTTTTTTCAGTGTTTTCAATTTTGCTACATCTGTTATACTGTTTTTAGTATTTAAGTGCAGACTATTACAGTTTTATACTAGAAACTATATGTTGCTCATAACTTTGTATATTGCATATGCCATATGCTCATATGCTCGTATATATATGTGTGTCGCTTATAAGTTATGTACATATTACTTGTTTTTTTAATCAGTCTTGTATATGTTATAGACAATATATGTTGTATATTTGTACAGTTATAAACTTATAATACTAGATATATAACAGTTACTTCTTTAATGCCCACTTATGTTCTATATTTGTACAATTATAAACTTATAATACTAGATATATAACAGTTACTTCTTTAATGCGCACTTATGATTGTAAAATTTGAAATTAGACTTCAGAGTATGTATATTACATGGAGGAAGTAGAAAGCTATAGATTTGGAACTGATGAGTGTAGCACTTGGTTGAAGTCTATTCTATGCAATCAAACTCAAGTTCAGATTTTGGATTAATTTGGCACTAGTTTTTTAAATTGTATTTATATTCTACTTAACATCCGATATTTGTATATAATTAGGCTAGATGCCATACATAAATTCGTAATGCTTGCATCATAAATTCGTAATGCTTACATCATAAATTCGTAATGCTTGCATCTTCAATGTTGTCAATAAAGTCGGAACCCCTTTGAGATCCTTGGACTTGAGGCATTTTGAGGATCTTAAATCCATACTTTTGAAATCTATACATGTTCGGTTCCCTTGGATCCTTATTGGAGATGGAGGCTTCTCAAATATGAAATACCATGTTTGAGAATCCCCTGCTAGACTGATCCTCAAATTCTCTCTCTCTCTCTCTCTCTCTCTCTCTCTCTCTCACACACACACACACACACACACTAGCTAAGTGAATAATGTTACTACAGGAATAATGTCTTTAGGTAACGCAGGCTTAAAAGCTTTTTGTTGTATATGATGTCAACGACATGGAATGCCAAACATTTGAACCTAATTGTTTGGCTGCAATAAAGGGAAGAATAAGGATTAGGTTTGCATTCATATCTTCTTCAATTTTGTATGTTCACAATTTCTTTTATTGTTTGGAATCATGAGATCTTCATATGTTGCTTGCATTGTGCTACGTTTATTGGGTTTGTATATATCTAAAATGTTTAAATCTTATTGTCTATTTTAAATTTCATGTTTTTAATGTTAGTTTATTGAGAAGAAGATGAAAAATATTCAAGATTATTTTAAAAAAAAAAACAAGTTATTGATCAAGAGGGAGGAAACCAAGAGGAAAGAAACCAAAGGGGAGAAAACCAAGGGGGAGAAAACAAAGAGGGAGAAACCAAAATGTTGGTTGTTTTAGTCTGAAAGCTCTTGATCTTGTTCCTCGTGACTCAGATTCTCCACCTTTTAAGTATTCAAAAATTGAAACTGCAGAAAGCATCATGCATAATTCAGGGTTGCAACGTCCTATATGAGAGATATCAATAAATGAGAGAGATGAAGTTAGGCGAGCATATATTAATTATGAGTCATATCAACACAAGCTTCATAGATATCCAGTGTCAGGTCCTTCAAACCATGCTCGTAAACTTCAAGTTTCATGGTTTCAAAAATTTTCATGGTTATAACATTCTCTCAAGACAGATAGTGCATATTGTTTGCCATGTTATCTTTTCAATACTCCATATTCAAATGACAGTCCATTTATTACTGAAGGATTTAGAGTTTGAAAGAGGGTGGGTGGTAGTGAGAAAATATGTACATTTCATATTCATGAAGGGACAAGTCAAAATTCACCCCATAATATGAATGTGAGTGCATTTAATAACTTAAGTCGTCAAAGCAAACACATAGATAAAATGATTGAAAAGCAAAGTTCAGAGTTTGTTTACAACAACCGCTTGAGATTGAAGGCATCTGTAGACGCAGTTCGTTGGTTAGCATTTCAAGCTTGTGCTTTTAGAGGCCATAATGAAAGTTCAAGTTCAATGAATCAAGGTAACTTTATTGAGTTCATTAAACTTTAGCTAGTTATAATGACAGAGTTGCACAAGTTGTCTTAGATAATACTCTAAAGGATGCTAAATATACATCACCAACAGTTCAGAAAGAAATTTTACATGTTTTTATAAGTAAAATGAGAACTAAAATTATAAAAGAAATTGGTGATGTTAAATATTGTATTATCATTGATGAAGCTCGAGATGAGTCCAAGAGAGAGCAAATGGTTGTTGTTCTTAGATTTGTTAATAAGCAAGGTCAAGTTCAAGAGCGATTTTTAGATGTTGTGCATGTAAGGGATACTACAGGAAAAATGCAATTTCTACTTTATTGTCTCAACATAATCTTAGCATTCAAGTTATATGATGTCAAAGATATGATGGTGCTAGTAATATGCAAGGTGAATTGAATGGATTGCAAACATTAATTTTGAATGAACGTCCTTATGCATATTATGTTCATTGTTTTGCTCATATATTACAACTTGCACTTGTTGCAGCTTCAAAAAAAGTTGGTCATGTTCACAAATTTTTTGAACAATTAACATATGTAATTAATGTTGTTAGTGCAAGCAGTAAACGTAATGATGAATTGCATGAAGCTCAAGCAAATGAATTTGCATTCAGAATTGCTATAGATGAACTTGAAACTGGAAGAAGACTTAATCAAATTGGATCACTACAGCGGCCTAGTGATACTAGATGGGGATCTCATTTTGTGTTTGTGTGCAGTTTAATAAAATGTTCAATGCAACATGTGTAGTATTGAAAAATTTAAGAGACAATAGATCAACATCTCAAATACGGGATGAAGGTCTTTCAGCTTACGACATGATCATATCCTTTGACTTTGTATTTATTTTACACTTGGTACAACAAATTTTGGGACAGAGTGATACTCTTTGTCAGTCATTGCAAAGGCAAAGACAAGACATTTTAAATGCAATGGCTATGGTTTATAATTCAAAAAAGTTTCTACAAGAACTTAGGGAGAATGGTGGGGATTCATTTATAGGTACCTGTGAGAGCATTTTGTGTGACACATGGTATCCCTATTCCAAATATAGATGCTCAATGTTTTGTCAGAGGATCACGTTCTCGTAGTGAATGCAATTTTATTACAGTGAGAGATCATTTTCATGTCGATATTTTTATTGCTGCCATTGATTCTCAACTGGTAGAGTTGAATAGTAGATTTAAAGAAAATTCTATGAAAATACTACGTTTGATGTGGACATTCGACCCTAGAGATCAATATGAGTCATTTAATGCACAAGATGCATACACTCTTGCAGAAAAGTTTTATCCTGAAGATTTTCTAGACTCAGATCTTATGAGTTTAAATTATCAGTTAAAGCATCATAAGAATGATATTTGTCATCATCCAAGTTTTCAAAATTTGGATACACTATCAGATGTATGTCAAGCAATGGTACATAGTAGAAAAAGTGAAGGATATCATTATGCATACAGGTTGGTTAGTATCATTCTAACACTTCTTGTCTCCACTGCAACCACAGAAAGGACATTCTCTGCTATGAAACTTATTAAAACAAGGTTGTGTAACAAAATGGAGAATGGGTTCTTTGCAGATTGTTTGCTTTTGTATGTTGAGAAAGAAATAGCTCAAATGTTTGATTCCAATGATATTATTGATGCCTTTTACAAGACGAAAAGTCATAGAGCACAATTGCAATAGGTAAAATATTTTGTTGCATCATTTTTATGTTAATGTTTATTGGAGTCATTATTTAGTTTTAATATTAAATGATGTAGTTTTTTTTATATTTTATTATGCAGGTGCATGAATGATGATATGTAACTATTTTCAATAAAAACAGAAGAAAAATCTGATTGTGTTACATAGAAAAAATACAAAACTGCTTGTTTTAGGTAAGTAACATGTTTTTATATTGGGGTTTATAGATGTATTTGTTTGTTTTGAGTTGTGATATTTGTATATCCACCTTATGCTCACTGCTTTCACTTATGTCACTGTAATAGAAATAGAGCAACTTATCTGTTGAGGACAGATCGCGCTTTGTGCTAATGATACAAACAATTATTAAATGAGTCGTAGGACAAGTCGCACTTCACGTTCATGACGTGGGCAATTATATACGACAAATGTTCACTTTTACTATACTGTGGTTTGCAAATATTATCTAAAGTGTGTGTGTGTATATATATATATATATATATATATATATATATATATATATATATATATATATATATATATATAATATAATATAGTTCGTTGGACCGTTTGGCCCGCCCCTGCACAATAAGGCAATCAAGTTGTTTTAGCCAAAATACAAGAGGATCTTCACTAACAAACAATCAATGATCACTGTGTCTATCGTTTTTTTTTTTGTGTTGGGGTTGGCTGGGAGTGGATTAAAAGTCTTTGCTTTACTTGCTTTTCGGACAAAAAATCGCAACTGAAGGAGATGAAGAGAGATGGGGGCTGGCATGAAGATAAGAAGACAAAGGAAATGAAAAAAAAAAATGTAGGAGAGGCCTATGATAGTTGTAGAGTGGATGTCTTTGATTGAAATCAGCTGGTCATATATCAATGGCCAATTGATTTCAATTTTCCATATAAAGTGTTTAATTTATGGCTCAAACTATGTATCAAGTATAAACCTCCATCATTTGACTTTATACAATATGAATTTAAAAACAAAGGATCCTCCAAATGAGAATACACAAAAATCCAATAGATTTCTCATGTGAATAGGTTCCTTATAGGTGTTGGAGGGCTTTATAGAATTTGGGTTGTGGTGTTCTTTTTCTTCTTCAAAAAAAAAAAAAAACTTTATCGACACTCTGGATTATGCGTCACTTCGTTATATAGTCCTTGTTTGTTGTCTCACTGTTGGGTTGGATCCCCTCTTGTGGAGGATTAAATTTGTGGAGGATTAAATTCTAGGAAGGTTAAATGTGCCCTTGTGCATACCTTGAACAGGTTAAATGTTCCCTTTTACATCCCTCGTTCTAGAAAGAGATGAAAAGGAGCAAATTTGTAAAAAAATTGTGGACTTATTTTGAAAAGTTAAAGAAGGCTTAGGAGAAAGGGGAAGAAGCATGATGGGAAAATGGTTTTTAAGCTTCGGGTTCTCTTGCTCTCGAGGCCTACTCTTGAGGAGAGAAAGGGAGAAAAGAAATGTAGAGACTAGTTCCCCGATGTTAAAATTGAGAGATTCAGAGAGATGAAAGTTAGCTTACTTATTATTATTGTCAACTTGTTTGTAAAGATTGGGATAAAAGAAAGATGATTTTTATTATGAGAAGGCAATTACTCTTAGTTGGGCGATCTACTTTTTATTTTTTTTATTCATTTGATTTGTTGCTTCTCTATTATGGTGCTTTGTAGGCTTTAGGGGGTGTAAATAAACATTGTGCATGCCCTTTTACAGTCATGTCTATATTCAGCTTTGTGGTTTTCCCCTCTCTTTGATGATAATGAAACTTGAGTGGAAGAAGTGATATTTTTTTATATGTTCACCATATAAAAAGTACTTAATTATAAGGTATTCGTGAGAGATCATATTCATTTATAGGTGTCTCTTCCTTTGGCACTTTCAAACTTGGCACAACCTTGTCAAGGACTAATTCTTAGTGACCATAATATATGTTTATTGTAAATTCACTGGGTGTTCGAAAAGGGCGGTGTTTAGTTGGCAGCAAAGGTGGATCTGATGCTGAAGGACTTTCAAATGGCATTTTCAGCTTTCTGCCACTAAGGATAATCGTGTATATGAAAGCTATCACTTTCCTTATTAGTTCAAGGTTTCGTCTCTTAAAGGATGAATCGCTCTAGCTCACCTGAAAGCTATCGTTTCTGTGAAAAAAACTTTTCACTTTGTAGCGCGACAATAGTTTGCTGAACATCACCATGCTCCAGCAATCAGTCATAAGCTTACTATGATACAAAGGATCAATTGGCTTCTAGTGGAGCAGCATGGCATGCTTTCTCATTTCTCAGAGGAAAAAAAGAAACTCTACAATTAATTCATCCCTGTATGCATAATATTTCGCCATAAATATAAATGTGAGTGGATCTCGTAATGCTTGATCAAACCAAATAGCATGAACAACTGGACTATTGAAGCTATCATCAAATCTCGAAACAAATGTGAGAGGAGGCTGCTCTCTTCGTGTTTCAATTCCGTGGAAGAACAGATTTACATGGGTATGTCCTATGCGCTTGAACGAGATTGCTCTCTGCAAGCTAAATCGTTCACTCTAATTAGCGCAAATGATTTCAAATAGAACATGCTGATGGAGATGGGGAAGATAAGAACCTCCGCGAACGGGATAGGGAAAAGGAGTTCATCCCTGCCATTTATTGTTTTTCAATCGATTTGTCTGAGAGGGGCTATTGAAGCATGTTATTTCCTTCAAAGATCAGAGTTTCAGCGCGTTTGCTGACTCAATCGTGGGAAATCAGTAGTATTTCTGCAGCAGAGCTCTGATGGCCTGTTTCTTCATGTTCTTTCCATATATGGCTCTGCCCATCTTCGACACCCTTGACATGTCGTCCCCGATCAGCCGACCATGGCCGCCATTGACATCCTTGAACTCATACGCCGCCGCTAGCACCCGGTCATCTCCACCAACTACCGCCTCTCCTGCATCTATCAAAGAATCTGCGTCTGGGATTCGCCTTCCCCACCTCTTGACGACCCTGCCGGACCGAAGAACTCTGCAGTAGGCCTCCCAATAGGAAACTCTAACGAATGCCTTCTCCCTTGCCCCCTTCACCTTCTTCCTCAACACCTCGTCCTCCAGCCTGACCACCATCTCGGTCAAATCCGACGCGCATTCCATTTCCTTCTCAAACGCCTCCAAGTCCTGCCTGTGAATTTCCTCAACTTTGCACCTCTCGCACTTGCACAGGAAACCCCAATTCCTGCTCAGCTCCCTCCTCTTCTTCAGCGGTAAGAAGGTGTCGAAATAGCTGAAAGTTATCTCCTCTCCTTTTCTCAAGCCCTTGGAAGAGTGAACGAGGATCCGGTCACCAACGTGCACCCTTCTAGCATTTGGGTTGCAGGAGTGATTGATGAAGGAAGCCAAGATCCACAGCCCTACTCCACAGAGTTCCTCTTCTCCGTTAACAGATTTCTTCCCCAGGACAGGATTTTCTGTAAGAGCATTTGCGTCTAAAATCTTCACGATCCTGCCCATGTCGAGTTTGACCTCGCCAATCGACGTTTCTTCTACATCAGGACGAAAAATGTCCATGCTGGGGATCCCAAGATCATGGCTTCCTTCATCTTCGTCCCCCGTCGACAGTGTGTAGAGCTGCTTCAGTGTCTTCTCCGATCTCAATGCAGCATCACGTACTTGGTCCACGAAGTCTTTCCACACAACCAATCTGTTACCCTGTTCACCTGTGAGGCCGTCGTCGCTCGATCCCGGTAAGATCGCCCTGCCGACCGCGACCGCCTTTGATACAAACAGCAGAGTTCCAGCGGTGACGTTCTTCGTTACAAACAGTCCCCGGCCGCTAATGTCAGACCGCCTGATCTCGACCGGGCCTTCGATGTACCCTGCCAGGTCCGGCGATGGCCCGTCAAATCCATTCAGTATCCAGTCCGTCAGATCAAAACTGCCGGTCCTTGACTGGGCATCAAGCTTTCTGCTTCGACGGAGAAGGCAACCGACTGAGTCGCCCCTGCCGCCATGAGGCTGAAGGGCCACCGCCTTTTCGAAACACTTGGAGGCTTTCGAATACTGGTCGATCTCTAGCAATGCCTTTCCCATGCAGACGATCGACTTCAAATGGTTGGGGTCGATCTGCAGCGCTCTGCCGCAGTCCTGTATCGAAGCGCAGAAGTCCCTGAGCTGGAAGCGAGCTTCGGCTCTGTTGGAGAAGGCCAAGCAGAGCGCCTTCTTTGACGCACCGTCATCGCAAGGCTGTTGGTGTTCCAAGAGAACAGTCAACTGCGAGTAAGCATCGATGCAAGCTTTCCATTCTCCCCTCAACAGGAGCTCGTTGGCCCTTGATCTCAGCTCCTGCAACTCCCCGTTCATCACGGACTCACTCTCTCTCTCACTCTCTCTCCCCCCCCTCTCTCTCTCTCCCCTTCTCTCGAAAAGAATTCTTAAGACGATTGGGCTTCCTGGTCCAGTTAACGGTCATTTTTCCGTTTTACCCTCTTCAAACTCGCAACGGCTAGATCCTTCCTGGATAGGCGGTGCCCAACGTAACTAATCTGGTCGATAATTATCGCTTCTTTTTAAGAAATGCATTTGATTGAATTTGTTCCGATTTACATAAGACATCTTCTCTCTCTTTATATATCAAAACCAGATCTAATTCTTGTTAAAAATATTTTAACTAAACATCATCACTTCAACATATTTATTAAACACTATTTCAGTATCAAGCATGTCTCAATTCAAGTTATTTCTATGAAAATAATATTGTTATAAGATCATGTTTAGGTCGGCTCAAACTCTCAAAATCATATCCTAACCCGTTCACATCTTTTCAAAGTGACTTTGAGAAAGAAAAACAGAGCCAGCTGGCTTCCTCCCATTCACCGGCTGAAAAATGAAAATGAACTTCTTTTGTGATGTTTTGGGTTTTAGAAAAAAAAAATTGTGAATAATAAAAGAGAGTGGTAACCGGTGTGGTGGCACCAAATGTTGGTATATTGAAACGCCCAGAAGAAGAGGGAGAAAAGAAGATCAAAGTGAAAGTGATATTTAGGCTTCTTAGTCCCAACGGAAGCTCTACTTTTCTCTTATTTAATTTTAAGAAAATGCTTTACCCTACTCGCATATTTGACTCGCATGTGAGATACAGGACCTAGGAACTAGATATTAGATAAGAAACAAAAAGGCAAAAATTAGAAGCATCATGGGACATGTTTGGATTTCAGGTTCAGAATAGACCTAGGCTTGGTGCAAAGTTTCTAAACTGGAAATGGGGGAGATTTTCAGGTTAAATTCCCCACATTCGTTTAGTCGACTTAAAAGTGAACATACATGACAAAGAAGGGAGGTGCAGCCATAGGATGAACATCTATGATTTTGTTCAACAAAATTTTCAATAATCAGAAAATTGTGCAATTGTTTCTTATAATTGATTAATGTAGCTTGATCGCTATATCTTGAACGTTTCCACTGAAAAGGTTAATGATGCATCCAAAATATTGGAAAGCAATGTCGTCTAAGTACATAGGTTTATATGATGTAAAGCAACGTTAAATAACAAAAGTTCCCTTTCTAGAGTTTAATTAACAATGCACTCATTTAAAAGTCCCCATGGTTGTGGATGTTGCACACCATTTTTGAGCCCTTCTGCCGATCGATTAGTATTCAAAAGGTCATGTAAATCATTAAAATACCATTATTCCACTTTGTTGTAAATAATGGAAAGAACCTTCAGATGCTGCTGCGCTTCGTCAACTCTAGCATTACAATTGAACAACGAAATTTTTATGAAAAGATCAACATGCCACTCAAAAGAAGAGCAGCCATTTCATGAAGATCAGACAACATTAACCAGAAAATAGTGGAGCAACTATGTTACAGGTGCAGAGCGGTCAAGCAAAGGAGAACTGGTGAACTTGATTTGTTTGAGAATAATGATTTCAGCTGTCACACGCAGAATAGTCAAGCAGACAACTGCTGCACTTGAGTTGTTTGAGCACAATCATTTCAGCTGTCAGTCAATATCCATACTTTTCTCCCTTCCATTTGTTTTGCTAATTGTCCACAGCTTGATTGTCCGATCATGTGCAACCGTTGCTATATGCTGTCCATCTGCATGCACAGATAATTCGTTATGGGATTAGCAATCTCTCTCTCCCCCCGTCCCCGTTAAGGGATTGGCAGTTTCTCCCTCTCTATCTCTCTCCCCTCGGAACATACAGAGGCATACCCATTGTTCTTACCTTCTGCAACATCTGCACAGGTAACTTTCGCTTCATGCCCAGATAATGTCTTGACATGCTTGAAATCTTTGGCTGACCATATCTGCATTAGACAAGCTTTTGCCGTCAACAGAACTGCCATAGAAACCAAATAATGCAGAACTAATAAAAAAAAAAGAAAGAGAGCAACACAATCCATGCCTAAAAGTTAAAGCTATACCCAAGCCCCAAGGATTGGTTAGATCAGCTAAAAAGAAGAGAGGAATAGCTGGCCTTGGGGTAGATGTCTTTTTGAAAATTAGGCTCTTGGCGACATTGAATGTGTAGAAGCATCCAAACAAACTGGAAAATTCCAGAGAAGATCACTGACTGAAACCATCGCCAGAGGAACTCTCTTGAAATTAAATCCACGAAATTAGCATTTAATCACCTGCCTAGAAAATTATTAATCACCCTGCAAATAGGGGTAGATGCTTACTGGCATATCACTAAGTTGTAAACTTCCTCTCTCAATAAAGTCTCTTGTTCTTAATCTCCCTTAATCTTTCTTAGTCCTCTTTATCTGCTTTCTTCACTGCAAACCAATTCACTAAAAGGGTCACCATTCTCCTCTTTGGTTCCATAGGAAAGGGCAAAAACCCATTTGGTCGTCCAGGCCTTAAGACCGATGTTTTATTCTTTTGAAGAGATTGCAACCCTTCATGCATATCCTACATCAATTTGTTAGATTTTGGACTTGAAATGACATCAAGTATCAACATACTTTTTAAGGGTTTATTCCCCTCACCTATTTCATCTGCAACCAGTAAAGAATAAGCAGCCCCACATCCAGAGTATGTTGATGGTGGTTGAATTGTCTCTATGTCTGTCTCGGGCAATGCAACATGGTTTTTCTTCTTACATGCATTCTGAACACCATCACCTCTAGATTAATCATCAATAGGGGACTTGGTTCATCATCCAGTGAGGAGAATGATTCAGCATCTGGCTGACAGGGGATTCATAAATTTGCCACTCCACTTGTTCATTTGCATTATTTGTTCATGTTCCCAGTGCAGTAAACTTTTTCAGGTAATACAACTGAGATTCATTAAAAGATGCATTTTTCAATGATAAATTTCGGATTTCTAGGATCGAGCACCAGAACCTATAAACTTTTGTCCTTGATGCATACTCGAGAAATATGCATTTCTTGGCTCGAAGGGTCAAGTTTTCCTCCATTAAAATATATGCATGGTGTACATCCAAAAGCTCTTAAATGAGAACAAGAAGCAGACTTATCAGATTATACTGCTTCAAGAGCTTTGAATTTCAGGATGCTGAAGGAGAGTGATTTACCAAATATGTTGTTGCTTCAACTTTTCATTTGGTCTGACAACATCATACTTTTCTTTGGCAGATATAAGTATGTCGTCAACATACAGTAGCAGACAAATCAAGGAATTATTGGTAGTCTTTTAAAGTAAACACAGAAATCACATTTGCTTCCAGCAAAATTAAGACGAAGCCTAAGTGAGTCGAATTTTTTAATCATAAGAGCACACTAAAGAAGTTGCTTATCTGGCCAAGGTGGAGATTTGTAGAAATATCCAGAGAAACCAGAATGACTAACTGAAACCACTGTCACTGGAGAACACTCTTGAAATTTAATTAACCGAGATTAGAATTTAATTACCTATTTGCAAAATTCTTATCACCCGATATAGAGGGATTAGATGCTTACTAGCAGATCATCAAATTGTAAGCTTCCTCCCTCTAAATAAAATCTTCTGTTCTTAATCCTTTTCATTTTCTTCCTTACAAACCAAGCTCAACAAGACATTTATGCCAACTGCCACTTTGGAGATGATTGTGACATTACATAGAAGAAACCCTAGTAGGATATGGGCATAGGGAAATAATTAATGCTCCTGTAATCGAATCCTTTCATTTCCCCATTGCTATATTGCCCCTGCTGCCGATGCCTTTCAATTTCCCAATGCTAAGTGCTTGGACCACCCTTCCCTGATATTAAGCCGGATTCTACATATACCTACCAAAGCCCCACCCTACATACATGTAGAGCTACAGAGTCTGTAGTAGTTGTCTGAGCTCTAAGATGGAGATCTTGGTTGTGCCAAATAGACCACAACAGGTAGTTTATGAAAGATTTCCCCTTCAAACTACCAAAAAAGTTAGATTCTTTCTGTATCCAAAGTTGCTGCTTCAACCATTACCAATGCCAGCTAGCCCAGTCAATGAAGCAATAGAGGATCTTCTTGTTTGTACTGTGTTTGATGCACAAGTTTTCCACACACATGCAATGAGTTGAATCAAGCAATCTTGGGTCCCAATACATACATCTCTCATCCTCTTTACATCCTTATGGCTATGATCATGCATTATTTTAGGTAAAATGGTTAGGGTAAGCCAACTACATAAAACTCGTACGCACCCTTTAGACTCTTTAAGAGACAGATGTGGAGAAGTAAGCATATCTAACCATCACCACAAAAAAAAAAAAAAATACACGTTGCACAAATGAAAAGGAAAAAAAGAATCAAAGGAAAGGCTGCAGCCCAACAAGGTGCTCAAATCACTTGATGAAGAAGATGATGTGGCTTATGTAGATAAAGGCACCATAATGGCCATGAAAAAAATGACACGTCCACCCAACAAGCTGAGTCTAGAGACCAAAACATTTAGAATTTTCTGACCCTTCTTCTATGGTCATAAGTGACCGACTCTAAGCAAGAAATTCCTGAGACCAAGGTATTTTAAAATTTGTGATTAGTAAACCATTGCAATGTGAACAGTGATAATGGTAACAATGAGGACACAGGATTGAAGATAATATGGATAAACTAAGAGGGCATTTGTTTATCTCAGATTTAAAATCCAGAGATCGGATGTGAATCCAATATGGCAAAATCTACGGTTTATCAAGCTAAGGATCTTAGTTCAGATCTAAGACACTTTACTTTCTTACATTGAGAAAAAATTGGATTTACGATCTGTAGAAACACAAACCACAAGAATAGAGCAAGGAACGAACACACGATGTACGTGGAAAAACCTCAGAACGAGGAAAAAAACCACGGGGAAGCTCTAACCTAGGGGCACACCGCAACCCTAGGAGAGAGAAAATTCTTATTCACTTAATTCAACAATTACACATAAGTGAGAATATAAAGGAGAGAGGGGAGAAGCCGCCTAGGGTACCGAGCCGTCCTCGGTACCCGCGCCCAAGGNGATGTACATAAAGATTTTGTCAACACATCGGCAACTTGATCTTCAGACTTCATATAGGGTAGAATCAACTCCTTTGAATCTATGCGTTCCCGTATGAAGTGACGGTCGATTTCCACATGTTTTGTTCTGTCGTGCATAACTGGATTATTTGCCAAGTTGATAGCCGATTTGTTGTCACAGTACATCTTCATCTTATCATTCATCTGAATCCCAATATCATTCAACAGTATTTTCAGCCACAACATCTCTGTAACTCTCATTGCAACAGCCCTGTATTCAGCCTCAGCACTAGACCTGGAGCACACTTCTTGCCTTTTGCTTCTCCAAACCACAAGGTTGCCCCCAAGAAAGACGCAGTATCCTGTGGTAGACCTCCTAGTGTCTGTACACCCTGCCCAGTCGGCATCAGAGTACCCTTCTATGCTGAGTTGTTCTTGCCGAGTGTAAAGTAGCCCTTTCCCTGGATTATTCTTTAAGTAACCCAAAACTCTTTCAGCATTTTTCCAATGGCAATCAGTAGGAGCATGCATAAACTGACTCAACACACCCACAGCATAAGTAATATCTGGACGAGTGAGAGTGAGATAGATAAGTTTACCAACTAACCGTTGATATCTTCCTTTTCTTTCTTCATCCAAAGTCGTCCCAGTCTTGATACTAATTCTCGTGCCAGACTCCATGGGAGTAAGAAACGGCCTGCACCCCAGTTTACCTGTCTCCTTTAGAAGATCTAAGGTGTACTTCCTTTGACTCATTACAAGTCCTGTTTCAGACCGTGAAATTTCAATTCCCAAAAAATACCTTAATTTTCCCAAGTCTTTGAGGTCAAATTCAGCAGCCAACATTTATTTCATCTTCCTTTTTTCTTCTTCGTCGTCCCCTGTGACAATCATGTCATCAACATAAACAAGAAGAAGACTCACCAGACCATTTCTCTGCTTGATGAAGAGAGTGTGGTCACCATTTCCCTGTTTATAACCATTCTTTTTTCATCACAACCCTCAGTCGTTCAAACCACGCTCTAGGAGACTGCTTTAGGCCATATAATGCTTTCTTGAGGTAGCAACACTTCCCATCTTGCGCATATCCAGGCGGCATGTTCATATATACTTCTTCCTCCAGGTTACCATTTAAGAAGGCATTCTTAACATCTAGTTGATCCATGTTCCACTTCTTTTGCACT
>JAANDH010000508.1:181821-211294 GCA_011799765.1 Nymphaea thermarum
AAATCGAGGACCCATCTGCCATAGAAACACGCTGCTTCCCAGAGGTCAACTTGTACTCTTGAAACATTTTAGGATCGCCTGTCATGTGATGGGTAGCCCCACTATCAACAATCCAATCACCAAAAGAAGAGTTACCTTGATCACTAGTAGTAATAAGGGCCTGAGCCTGGGCGAGGTGTGCTCCCTCAGAAGTAGAAGCGGCATCTTGAGTAGACAACCGGCTAATGTATGCTTGCAACTCCTTTAGTTGATCCGCAGAAAGTTTGGATGTTGCAACATTGATAGACGTATTCTGACTGGGCTCAGGCACAGAAGGAGCCCGCCGGGTGGAGGGAGGACGACCACGAACAAGACGCTTCTCAGGGCGAAGGTCCCAACAAAAATCCACAGAGTGTCCCAATTTATTGCAATGGCTGCATCTCCGAGAAGAACGCTGACCTGTACCTGCCGTACGGCTCACAAAGGCAGTAGGAAAGCTCCCGTGACTCGTGTCAATATGCATAATCTGACGGCGTTGTTCCTCAGCCTCAACGCGAGCATACACCTCTTCGATCCCAGGGATCTCATCACAATTAAGAAGTTGACTACGAACCGACTCAAACTCGTCACGCAAGCCACCAAGAAAGATAAAAGTCCGATCTGTCCATTCTTTTTCCCAATATAGTGTCTGATCTGAAGCATTCTTCTAGTCATCATTCGTATGATAGTCAAGTTCTTCCCATTTGGTTTTGAGGGCAGCATAGAAAGAAGCAACGGACAACTCCCCCTGTCTGAGAGCATAAATACTGCGTATGATTTGATAAGTATGCAAAACACGTTTCTTACGGCCATACATGCGAGCAAGAATAGTCCACATCTCATATGCAATAGATTTACGAAGAATCAAGGGTTGAATATCAGCAGAAACAGAACTAATAAGCCAAACTTTGACCTGACTATCTTCCAATGTCCAAGTGGCCCATTGGGGATCATTCTTCGCGGGCGCAGGCTTTTCTCCAGTAATATATTGTAGGCGGCCTCTACTTGTAATCCCGATTTCTAGGGCAGCAGACCACGAGAGGTAGTTGTCCTTGTTCAGCCGGATAGAAGTAACATGCACGGGGACGTTCTCACCCTTGAGATTGCTGCCCGTGCCGTAGACATCAACAACGGCAGGAAGTACGGCGTTTGCCATCGCAAAAAACAAACAGCGGAGGAAACTGAGAAGACGACGGCACAGATTCCTAGGCGACGGCACGGATCCCGAGGCGACGGTGCGTATGGATCCCGAGGCAACAGCATGGAAAACACGAACAGCGAGATCATGCGGATCCCGAGGTGATGGCACGGATCCCAAGGCGACGACGTGAATCCCTAGACAGCAGTGCGGATCCCGAGGCAGCAGCGCAGAAAAACACGGACGGCGAGATCACCACGAAAAACACCAATAGATCGCATACGGCGGCTCTGATACCATGTAGAAACACAAACCACAAGAATAGAGCAAGAAACGAACACACGATGTACGTGGAAAAACCTCAGAACGAGGAAAAAAGCCACGGGGAAGCTCTAACCTAGGGGCACACCGCAACCCTAGGAGAGAGAAAATTCTTATTCACTTAATTCAACAATTACACATAAGTGAGAATATAAAGGAGAGAGGGGAGAAGCCGCCTAGGGTACCGAGCCGTCCTCGGTACCCGCGCCCAAGGGATCCGGATCCAGATATGGATCCGGTCCCAATACAACATATTTCAACACGATCAAAGGGGGAAGGGTCAGGTCTTAAATCCACAGTTTGGAAACCTTGAGGAATTTAGATCAGAGGCAATCAAATGCCCCTAAAGGTCAATACTGATATACACCAAGCTCCTAACAAGGTTGGACATATTAGAAAAGTAAGCGTATAAATCCCTTTTCCAAGTGGAAATTGCCATAAAGATGAGGCAGTAATTTGGCATGTAATATAGCGGGCACAAATGCTGTCACTTCTTACTAGATAAAATTCGACGGTTTGATACTGATCGCACTTAAAGAATAAAGGATAGTATGCACATGTTCTTCCAAGGTGGACGAAAAATTCACATAAAAGAAGGAATTTTATCCCAAAGCTTCTGAACATGAGGATGCTTTCTAGAGAATTATTTGAAGTCAATGTTTGATAAGCTAAGTAACCTGGACACTTCTAAAAGGAAGTACCATTTTAATACATGCAAGTGCAGTGCCATAACATGTAACAGTCTGTTACACATGGACTCTTCAAAAAAGGGGCAGACACATGGGCAAGATGCGGGTCTGGGTGCAGATGCGGGTGCGGCTCCGACACATACCCAAACCTCACCCTCTTCTATTCACTTTCAAACTTTTTTTCCTCTTTCTTTAAACCATTATTTATAGTAAAAAGAAGTTTTTTTAAAAAAGACAGACTCAAATGACAAGTCCAGTGTACGTGGCGAAGATTCATCCAGTTGAGTTCTAAAGCCTCATGGCTCTTCGTTCTCCTTAATCACTCACCAAGATACTGGGTTACTGCCTCGGTACAAGTGAGGGGAGGACCAATACCTACCTCTAGTATGGTGGTCCAGCATTGAACCACCTGGAGCTAATGCATATAGGGAGTATTCCATGACATAATGAATGGGACATGTAGGTAAAAGGAAATTTGGAAATCCATGACTACATGCACAATTAGTTGGCTCTAATGCAGTATTGACTAAGATGGATGTTAAAATCGAGAGATGAACAAGCATTGTTTTCATTCAACACCTAAATTGATTTGGGTCGTATGTGATTCCACATCTACATGAACATGGAGAAACCCCTCTCAATTTTAAGTCCTAATGCATACAAATATTAAATCATGAAGTCACCTAGGTGGCTCTAAGGGTGTGACAACATCCAAAACATAGAAAATTAGAACATTTGATCAAGTTAAGTAGTAACAGATTTCGTGACCATAGTAAGTGGGATTTATGACATGTATTCCCCTTCGTTTTTCACATGTGGGATCCAAGACACAGGGCCCGACCTGTCGGTACAAGGTTTGACCATTCATAGAGCATAAAGCAGGGGCAATCAAACCAAGGACTAAACTAAATATTTTTATCTAAAAAACAACTATATATTATATTATATTATATTATATTATATTATTATTATTATTATATATATATATATATCCTCACTACACCGGTACACCCAAGTTTTTTGGAATGTGCCACACCAGCACCCGCATCCGCACCTACATTGGCACCAGTGCCCCACACCCATGTGACATAGGTAAAAGTGTATCGGGTTGGATGTGGCTGTAGCTGCACTCAACAAGCCCCATGCTCATATCTGTTTAGAAACAAACAGTCAAACGTTTATTTCAATGTGGCTATATTTTCATTCATTCTTTTCTTCTTCCTCTTCTTACATGCATCTAAGCATGTTGAGCATGGAACTGAGCAATTTTTTAAAATTTAAAGTTTAAACAAGTGGAAAAAGGTAAGGCAAACTATGAACACCAATATTGGTGAGAGCGTAACAACAGCCAACGTTATTAAAATCGGTTTTTGAATTGATCCAGAAGCCTAAATGATTCACATTCAATGAATCACAAAACAAATCAGAATCTCAATCATTTCTGAATCAGATTAAAAAATATGTTTGTAATTTAAAAAACCAAATTAAATTTAAAAAATATAAAATATAAAATAACGTGATCTCCGGTGAGTAGCAATAAAGCAGCGACAATATCATATCATTTCCATCCACAATCCACAAAGGAGGAGAGGCTGGAGCTGACAGAGGATGGGTGGAGGGAGCAACGGTGGACAGTAGATGGGTTGGAGTTGTAAATAGGGCTGCCACTGGTTGAAATAATAAAGCTTGAAAAGAAGAAAGATCTAAAAAGTTGAAGGCAGGCAATGAAAAACTGGCTATCGTGTGCTGAAGCTTGAAATGAAGGGAGGCGAGGAAAAACCCCAAGGCATCAATGTCATCTTTTTTATTTTCTATGGGGAAAAATGGACGATTTTGCTTCAGCCACCAGCACTGGTATGCTTCAGTGCTGCCTCCATTTGCTGCTGTGCTTCAACGGCTTAGCCTTGCCCTTTGCAGTTTGTCATTGTCTGTCGCACGTCAGGCTTCACTTATTGGGAAACAGAGAGAGTGGATAATGGGATAAGGCCAGAGAGAAGATGAGTCGAAAAGAAAAACGTCAGGCTATTCAAGATGAATCACCTGATTTTCACCCGATTCCAGCAATTTTTGGGAAAATCGACTGATTTTGGACCAGCTTCGTATTGCCCTAAGAATTGAATCGATGTAATGCCGTTTTGATTTGAATAGGCAAATTCAGGCCGATTCAAACTGTTTTTAATAACATTGGCAACAGAAAAACGAAAAAGGCAAACATGGCAATAGTTTTTCTTTCATTTACCTTTTTTCTTTTTCATTTTCAAGGCCAAAAAATTTTATTCCCATTTAAGTTGAGAATCAAAACTGATAGGCACTAGCATAATAATGTCACCACAAGTCAAAGAATTATTTGACAGTTCGGAAACATTAAAATAAAATCTTTACAGAAAATTTGGGAATATGTTTTGCTGTAAACATTTTATTTTAGTGTTTCCAGAAAAATTAAAGCTAATCAAAATACAGAGAAATTTACAACATTCTTAGAAATTACTCCAAGCAGAATTCATCATCAGATAAAGAGGATTGCAAGGCCTCTGCACTAGGTAAATATTGGCTAAGAACTAAGAAAATAACGAGCTTTTTTAAAATAAATGCAAGTGAAACAATTTTCAAATTATCCAATAAAAAACCAGTGCCAACAGCAGTGTGCATTACATTGATCAATTTCAAATGAGACTTGTAAAGATGCATACAGCATGCTGATTCATCAATAGATAAAGACAAAACTAAAATGAGGATGTAAATAAAGAAACCCTAAATTCCAAGAAGACTACCTTAGCAGTACAATCAAAGGAAGATGAGACCAGGAAAAACCTAAACTAAAATGAGGATGTAAATAAAGAAACCATAAATTCCAAGAAGACTACCTTAGCAGTACAATCAAAGGAAGATGAGACCAGGAAAAACCCTTCTTGACGTTCATATTTGACTTGCGAAACAAGATTGGTATGAGCTGGTATAACATAGATAGCCTTTCTTTTTCTTAAATCCCATATACGGCATGTATTATCTTCTCCACCAGTGGCCAAATGATAGCCATTTGGGGAGAAATCAATACCAAGGATCTGTAAGGAAACAACCACAGAAAGGATCTCAGTAAATGGTCAACAACAGGTGTTCATCTTCCAGCAAATTATGAGAAAACCGACAAAGAAAATTAAAAGCTACTGTTTATATTAACAGTGGCAGCTGGAAATTTGAAGTTGAGCAACAAAATATAGAATGCAAGCATCAAGTTGAAGATTTGAGCTCACAGGTTTCACGTGGCCTTCCAACGCAAGGATGCTTCTTCCTGTGCGGAGATCCCAAACACGAGCAAGTGCATCTAAGCCACATGATGCCACTAGAGAACCATCAGTATGAAAACAAATACTGTAAACACTTCTGCTGTGTCCTTCCTGGAGAAGTAACTCAATTCCATTCTCAACATCCCACAGTCGCCATGTTTTGTCATAACTAGCAGTTCCCAAGAACTTTCCAGAAGGATGGAAAGAGACACGGGCAAGACGATCCAGATGTCCCTGAAACACCCTTAAAACAGACCCTTCACTGTTCCACAGTACTGCAGTTTTGTCGGCAGAAGCAGTGGCCAAAAGATTGTTTAAAGGTGAAAATGCCACATCAGTTGCACGCTCGGTGTGATGCTTCAATGTATCAATTTTTTTGACTTGAGGCACACTCCATAGCTTCACTATACCACTCCAAGCACTATAAGAAAAATAAGAAATTTTTATGCAAACCTTAAGAATTAAGACAACGCTGGATATTCATCAAGTCAATAAGTACAACTAATAGCAGACAGGCATGACAGCAATCCACACAAAAGCACTAGTTTGGGAATAAACCATTGAGTTAAGCTTCATAGTTAAACTGAGGCGCAACATATTAAACTCAATAGTTATAGCCTAGTCTGGACAAGTGGCCTGTTGATTTCACCATGCAAGATGTCCAATGTTGCACTTATTCCTTCAATGTTCTGTTAGACAAGGAGTCAACCACCATAAATGAGGATGACAGAAATAAATAGGGGGAAATTCCAGCTCTTACTCAAGCCATTTGAAGTCCTCAAGAAAAGGAATTGTGTTAAAATTATATCAAGTATTAGGAGGGAGTGGTTAGCAGGCTTAGTAGATTGGCTTTGGATTCCCAAATTTAAGTGATGATTGTAACTAGACTTTCCCATCACTTGGATAGAGAACATGTAGTGGATAATGATAAAATAGGGGAACAAAATAACATCTGTAAAGATTCTCCATGATGAATGTCCATGTAAGTTATACCAACATGACTAAAATTGCCTAAGCCAAGGGGCCATCCAACACTAGCTTTCTAGCGAACATTGTAAGAACAAGAATATTCACAAATACTCTGCCAGAAGCAGTAGTAACACCAAAAAAAGAAAGAAAGAAAGAACGTAAAATGAAAGACCTGAAGAATGCAAGAACTTGATCCTAGGACTTTAATTCCTGGATTCGAGTCCTGAAGCCAAAGGTTACACGACAAGGATTTGTTCACCTAGACCCTGTTAATATGGATAAATTCCACATTATAGAAACAATGTTCTAAATCTTGTTCATAGTCTTTTTACTCAGAAAAACAAGATATTCAGAGCTGAAACAATCTTAAAGATGCTAAAAAGATAGTTCCACTTCCAACTAACAGATGGGAAAGCCAACAAGTGATCCATCCCCCTGGCCAAGAGGTATAACTTGAGACCTTTAAGCTGAAGGAAATGAAAGACCAAATGTGGAATCTGACTCTTGGCATAAATTGGTAGAGGGCCTAAACCCACTTGCATATAAAAAAAAAAAAAATCAAAAAAGTTAGATTGCAAATTAAAATTCACAATTACCTGAGAGAAAGCTCTCTTTTGTTAAAACAAGCACCTCCTAACACATTCCGAACATTTGTTAAGTAGCTTTAACAACTCCGTATACATGCATACATTGTATCTGCAAAAGAAATATGGTCGCACATTTGCATATTTCTTAACAGGACACACTCTCAAAGTTCACCAAGACAAGTGTCTACTTGACTGATATGGAAATAGCAAGTCGAGGTAAAGAGAGGCACACAATTCACTATCCTTTGAAAAGAAATAATCAAGATCGTAGAAGCGAAGAATCAGATCTTCATCTTCCACAAGACTAGTGGTGGAACCAGGTGAATGTTGGCATTAATTAAAAAACCTGCAAGTCTCAAGAGGCACCACTATCTATAAATAAGTAAATTTTTTAAAGCACCCACATAAAAACAAAGACTTTTTATGAGGCTGGTGTGAGCAACTGCCCATCTGTGGCTCTGCCAGTACACAAGACCATGGGAAAGGATGACATCCAATGCTTTTTTCCCCACCTAAATCTGAAATGTTGCCTTTTTCACCGTTCCCATTGCTCCAAAACAGTCGATGCATCTCTCACCTTAAAATGAACAGGCTACTCACCTTTTTCCAAACATATTTACCTCATTACAGAAGACAAACACATGATTAACTGATCACAACTCTCTCTTACAGGAAACACACAGATCAGCTAGAGATATTCCCAACTTCTGTGGATCGATCTAGTGTAAACACAATCTACCACCTACTACATATGCACGTATACTCACTTGTGGTGTCTTTGTACTTGTATATGTGCTTGCACTCGTATAACTCTATACCCTACACATTCATGCATGGACCATATATACATTACACAAGGACCATTGAACCTAATCAGCTGGAAGTGTCAGATCAGATGTACACAGAAACCACCTGCCCCTTCATCCGCCATGACAAGCTGTGACCATTTCAGCAAGGATGCAAGTGCTAAAATTGGATTTGTATACAGTCTAATTCCTTCCAGAGCTGATGTATTGTACCCAATCTACCAAATTGGATTGCAAATTAAATGACATCAAAGCTGGATATCGTTGTTGAGAACGTTCTTCGGTTGTATCCACTTAGCCATGTCCTAGTTACAGAGGTGGCAGATAGCATGATATTTCATTAAGCTCCCACTAACAATTGCCCAGCTTCTCCCACTTTTCTTAGTAATATAAAAACAAACTTAGAAACACCAATAGATTGCATATTCGAGCTGATGAGCACTTCATCAAACCAAAGCAAAGCAATGCAAAAGAACTCGAAATCAAGGATGGTATATAACGAATGATTACCAGGTAGCTAGCATTGTCGAATCCGGCGAGAACGAGCAACCTGTTAGCGGCCGGTCATCTCCTATCTCGCTACAATCAAGAGTCAAATCATTCATCTGGTTCAACACATAATCCGACTCCGCGTCCTCGTCTTCGTCCGGGTCTTCCCTCTTCCTCCTCGCCCGACGGAGCCTGGCCTTCGCTCTCGCCAAAGAATACTTTGCAATCTCAATCCTTGCATCTAAGAGTTCCCTTGGTCCCTCCGTGAAGAAGGGGTAGCTCTGCGGCTCCTCCTCCTCCCGCCCATCCTCTCCAGCAGCTGCCGCCAAGGCAGCAGTCTCCTCCTCCTCGTGGACCTTCATGAGCTTCTCCAGCTGCCCCTCGGAGTCCAGCTTGGCCATGATGGTGCGAAGCCGGTCCCTCCGCTCCATCTCCCTCTCACCGAACAGGGTGACAGGCTCGCCGAGGCGGCGCAGGCGGGCGCGGACGGCCGAGTCGTTGGTGGGGACAGCGAGGGCATAGCTCCGCCGCTTCATCAGCAGCTCCTGCATTGCCTGCTCATGCCGCTCCCGGACACGTCGACTCTCCTCCGAAATATGGAACTCCGCAGACGCGCCCCCGGCGGCAGAGGCCTCGCCCTCGTCGCTGGAACCGGAATCATCGACATTGGCAGCATCCTGCCGGGGTTTTGGCGGTGGCAGCGGCGGTCGGATAGGAAGAGGAGCGACGGGTCGAGGGCCGGGGGGAGGAGGAGGAGGGATAGGGTGGAGAGCTGGAAGGGGCTGTGGCGGCACTGTGGCGGGCAGGACAAGAGGAGCATTTGGGTTTGTGGGCGCACTGCTGCTCCCCAACGTAGAGGAAGGTGGTGGAGGCGGCGGTGGTGGTGTTGTGTTTCTAGAAGCGTCTGGGACATCGTCGTCTTCCATTATGAGAAGGGAAAGGATCTAAACCAGAGAAGTGGAGTTTAGATAGCTACCACAGCCACTGGCCTCTGCATATAATACCCAACTTTCCCTGCTCTTCTTCTTCTTTATACTTGGACTAAGCGAATCAACGGAACAGAGGACCAACTCTGTAAGGAAAGAAAGAGTGATTCCCTATTTGCAGAAAAGCCACGGTGAGAGAGAGAGGGCTGAGGGGTCGAAGACGAAGGGAAGGGAGCAGCAGGGTCTGCCCCCGGCGTATCAAAGCGGGTCTAACCAAAGTTCCAAATTCACAGGTGGATCCGTGGAGAGAAGTCCGGGTGTTTTTCGAGGCCTTAGCCGATGTAGCAGGAATCCGCAGAAAGATGGTATGATTGCAGAATAGCAAAATCGCACCGAACTCGACAGGTGTAGCCAGTCAATTCGGGATCGACTTGAACTCATTGAAAAAAAAAACTTGATCCGAACCTGACTCGTTTATGCTCAAGTTAAATTTTGATTTATTTAATTTATACTTGAAATGTTAAATGAAGTGAGTTCGAGTTGTAAGAACTCCATTAGTTTATACTTGATTATATAAAACTAATTCATTATAATTGAATTAGTTAAACGAGTAGACTAGTTAAAACAAGTTGAGAAGTTAAATGAGTTAAAAAGAACAACACAAGGTAAAATAAAAGAGTTAAGTGAGTTGAGCTCAAGCTCAACGCTATATGGTCAAGTCAAGCTGGAGTTCGACTTGAGTTCAGTCGAGCTCGAGATCAAGTTGTCCTTAGACTCAGCTCATGTGCAGCCATAAGCACAACTAGGTGGTAAAGCGATCCACTCAAAAAGAGGTTTGTGTTATGAAACTCATAGCCGTTGTTGCCACCCAATGCACTATTATTATAAGGCTTATGAGGGCAGAGGAAAAGGCTACTCAATAAAACAAAGTGCAGTTAATCTCATTACATCAATTAACATCACACTTGGCAAGGGGCTATCGATCAAGAAATTGTCATGGCGACAAGGCCACCTCAAGTCATGAATTTTTATAGTGTATTCTTTCTTCAATTCCATGTAAAAGTTGAACATATCTATATGAAACAAAAAATAACTATCAAACACATCTGATCAAATGAAGATGGGTTAATAGAAGGTGGATCTCATTTGCAAAACCTGCAACACAGAGAAACGATACAAACAAAACTTGAGCATAACCATAACAAGTATTATGTGGTGCATGAGAGACATTGCAGTACAGGTATGTGATGATCGATCAGTTTCTATAACACCATGTGCTGTTGTCATGCCAGTAATTGTAACACATGGGAAATGTGCATGACTAAAAGTGGAATCTTTTGTTTTGTTTATTTAGTTAAGAAAGGCTTAGTTAAGCGCAAAACAAGGGGTCACTGATGCACAAGTTGAAGTACAATGAACGAGGACGGCACTCCAAAGCACTAAAGCAGGCTATGTGCCCTATGAAAATAAGGGGTTGGATGGGAGCTTCGACTGTCTGCCAGCAGTGGGTCTACCTGCTCACCGGAAACTAGGTTCCTAAATTCTAGTTTTTCTTATTTAATTAGTAAATGTATCTTCGACATTATCTGTACTAGTAGTAGGGTTTTATGTGGGATCCAAGTTAAGGCCTCGATCTTTTAGGCCTCATCTACTCAAGTTAACTTCATTTAGTTAGTTATATCAGCTTGGCTAGTTAAGTCAGTTCAGTTAGCATATAGTTTCAATTCATGACATGAATCAGGTCAAATCATTCTTGCGCATCACTTAGTTCTAATTTTTTTGCTCATCAAAGGTTAAAATAGACATATCTTATTTTTATGTTCAGCATTAGCATTTGATTGAATGGTCTTTTACATGTTGATTTCTTTTGTGCATGTTATGATTTTCGTGTAATTTTTTATAGGTTTTTTCTTATTTGATTTGCTATTGTTTCTTAGAGCATCAATAGTATAGAAGTTTAATTCGCTTACTGTTCTATTGGGCATAGTTTAGAGCTTATAATAGAGAAATGCTATGTGAGAATTGGTGCTTGACATTATTCTGTAACTCTGCTTTGGGACCAGAAATTTCAGCACTATTGTACTCACCATTACAACTTACATGCGATAATTTTTTTTAGCTTTGCGGTGAAAGCGATTTCATTTTCTTTGTTTTCAAGTCTTCTGACTGCATATCAAGTTTGAACTCAGTTAGAGTTGATTTTGTCCAGGTTTTAAACGTTTCTCAAGAATTGGATTAGGGGGTTTTTCAGATTCCGGGAAATGCTTAGGGATGAACTTTTAGTGGACTTTCAAACGGTAATATCTCAAGATTTGAAAAGAACTTTTCATTTATATAAAAGGGTATCTTTCTTAAATTTGTTATCTTTCAAACAAAACCAATTTTATTGAATTTGAACAATGTCTTTGAAGTTCTCTATTTTTAGAAACATGTTCCGGGACTATTTTTGCACTATATTAAGGCTAGTTCAGAAATTCAATTTGATAGTTTATTTTATTGTTTTAGATAGGTGAATTTCAATTTTGTTTGGATCTATAGAGGATTAGTTAGTTAGTTCGATTGAAGTTAATTATTCAATTGCATTTACTTAGGTTTTAACCTTAATATTTAAGTAATTTAATTAAGAAATACTTAGATCTAGCGTTTGTTTGGATCATTTGTCTTAGCGGCTTTTATGAGTTGTCTTGGTATCTTAAAGTGCGCCTGCAGGCAGGGGCAGAGCCAAGGTAGGGCCCTGGCTGCACATGTTTTTTTTTTTTAATTTACATGTAAATTTAAAAAAAATCTTGTTATATATAAAAATTTTAAAAATTGATATTCGGCCCTAATCCAAATTTAAAAACTCTAATTCGGTCTGCCTCAGAAAAATTTCTTACTCTTCCCCTGCCTTCAAGCCTATGAGGGTACGATATATACCTTTGGTGTTGAGTTGAAGATGTCAAGGAAAATACAAAAAGATGATTTTCCTCTTAATGTAGACTGCTATGCAACAGTTGGCACTTTATTCTCTTTTTGTGGTGCTTTTGCTTGATTTCAAGTGTGATCATTATTGGTTGGATAGTGTACCCAAGGATTTTTCGAGTACTAATACAAGTGAGGTGGATCTTAGATATTGGATCGATCCATTCTGTGTGGATGCGGCTTGTGTCACTGAATCATTGGGAGTTCAGTTTTCAATTATTTGGTAGCAGGATTTTCCCTGTGATTTCTTGAAAATTATCTTTCAAAAATCAGTCTTGTCAAAATCCACAGCCATAATGTTCCCTCACAACACCTCTATCACATTAATACTCTTTAAGTATGTCACTTGTCTTCAGTTACTCAAGTGCATTTTTGAGGAATAGATTATTTTAGCTTATCTCTATTATCTTTCAAACCTAATTGATGTGTCATGTAAGTTAGCTCATTCCACTACTTTCATTACCTCCATAAGCAATAGCAGCTGAAAGATCACAGTCAATGAGATGGTTCACTCGGCAGAGAAGCTTGGCGTTTGAGGATGTTGTCTACTGATTTTTACAGGTGTTTCCAAAATTGTTGCAATCCAATTGATTGACAGTAGGTTAACGGGGACTACCAATCTTTAAGGGACATGAGAAATGGAAATTGTTCATATTTTTTGTATCTTGTTTCAAAAAAAAAAAAAAGATTTTAAGACAAAATTTGGCAGGGATATAGAGGATTAACTTTCTCCAAACCACGTAAATTACTGTCTTCTTTTATGTTTTCTTTTGTTGAGTTGCATGTTTGTTATCCATAGAATGGTGTAAACCAGGATTAATGGTTTTCCCCACAATCAGTATCAAAACATTTGTATGAAATGATAAAAAGCAGAAATGATAATGGACGAAGAAGATCACAACTATTAGGACCCAACCTAGGTATTAGAAAAAAAAAAGTCAGGCTGGTCCAAGAAAGAGGAATTCCGTGTAGGCAACTGCCCACACCGGCTCACATGTGGCCCTACCATTGGGACCATGTAGTTAGGAAGAGGCTTGGTTGAACCTTTCGATGAACATATCACAATCAGTTTGTGTCAATTCTATGTTGACCCATTTAGCAGCAGAAAAGCTAGATGAGAGCTTCATGAATTTACTCCATAAAATATTCACCTAGTATTCACGATGCAAACGACTTCTAAGAACATTTTTTACACCAACCTATTTTGACCCATCTTTATATGCAAGAATGATAGGAGCCGATTGAATGAACTTGTCCTTTATGAGACCGCTCAATCATGAAGAACACCACCGAATCAGACACAATGACAAAGCCACCGCAGCTAGTAATGGCCATGAAGTCCTCGAAGAAAAATTCATGGAGAAATTGCATGGTCGATATTAATGGAGATAAGCAGGTCTATGCCCCCATGAAATTGTTTCCTGTTGTTATCTAAATGTTAGAAGGTCAAAAATTTTAGCTCTTCAAAAGTTGTACTTGAACAACAACTGAATAAAAGCCAGCGTTTTCTTTCTCCTTCCACTATCCATGCAAGAAACTGTCTAAATCAGCCAACAAACAACACAGGTTCAAGCATCACACACAGTAAGAAACAAGGCACAGATGCCTACTACTCTCAACATGCAAAAAGGCAAAACAAATGCCCACTACTCCCATCAACAAATGCTTAGACGAGTACCCTAAGCGGCCATTTGGCAGGAGGAACATGTGAGTATTCTATCTATGAATCTAGATTTAAAGAAGCGACTATCACCTATGACAAATTAATGTGTCTATGCATGGTGATAAAAAATGTGTCTGGTGTTAGATTTACAAACGAACATTTAGAATGACTCAAATCTGTCAATGTTGTTGGATTTACAAAACGACATCTATAATTACCGTAAGCTGAGTAGGCACAGTCACTAAGCATACATGAGCAGACATAATGTAACAATTTTAAGCTTATTTATGCACATAACAAACAGCAACAAACAAAGCTTCACAGCTCAGTTTCATATGCTAACGTCTGAAATGGTTGTTCTCCTGTTTTTCTTTCATTGGTTTGCGGATGCTAGCATGCTGAAATCGAGGAAAGTGGACGGCGAGTAGAGCTGGGGATTATGCCACTGAGACCGAGCAGCTGCTTCCTCCCAGTATTGGCGCGGCAGCTCCACCGCAGACCAACTCATGACTCTTCCTCCTTCCCTCGTTGTCAAACTCTCGGCAGCCATGATATCTGCAAAAAACAGTTAAAAAACCCTTGGCCTCCACTGCTACTTAATCATCCAACAAGCAACTGCATCGGGCTGTGCGTGTGAGAGGCTATAGCATCAGGACGACCGAAAAATCCATGTCCAAAACATACATACATATTATATATATATATATATATATATATATATTTGAGACACAGCCCATTCATGACGATAGTCTAATTCATCATGAAGAAGGGTTGAAAAAAAAATGAAGAGAAAAAAATTATGGGCATTTTCTACATTAAGTTCACATTTTTGTTTTCAACTCATCCATCATTTTTTTTCTCAACCCATCCATCACCATACATCAGACAGCCGTTATGGGAGATATGTGACATTGGCTATAGACAGCCGCCATTCTTTGTCTCCGAGATATATATATATATATATAATGCATCTCATATACTCAAGAAAATCATTTATTCTAGCCAGCTGAAGCTCATATTTGCGGTACTTTTTTAAGAACTAATTGCACGAATATGATATTTATAATTAAAACTTAAACATGTAAACAAGAAAAAAAAAAGTGTGCAAATAAGTTCCCGTAAATTAAGAAAGTATATGAAGTAAATTCTCACCCAAAATTGTTTTGGATTGGGAGATCGTATTCGTATTACTAGTTTTGTGAAGAATAATAACCAACAAATATGAGCAATCCAAATTTCCAAGACAGAGTATGTATATCCATTTCTGGTAATATCATTTTTCAAAACTACTCTTTGAAATGAAAAATCTATTTTTTATTTACAAAAAAATGTTCATTTTAAAGGCCACACTTTTGGCGATAATCCAGAAAAGAGCTTCGTTTTTCTAGACCTTACGCTCGCTTAGTCGCTTACAACTACATACCTTATAATAATAATAACTAAAACAGGTTAAGTTAAGCTTGGCTAAATAACAAGAACTAGTACTTCGTTTGCTTTAAAAGTATAAAAATACATATTATCTTCAAAGGATGAGAGAAGATGATACGTGCTAAAAAGTAACAGAAGTTTATCTTGTTACTGCAATTTCATAGTTGCCAGCAGCGCAAGGCTTTCAGAGATTAATGGTAAAAGGTAAAGCCAAGATGAAAATTTCCCTTTTGGTTGTGCTGGCAAAACCGTTTATCTCGTTAAATTGAAGGATTTTTCTTTCGGTGGGTAACTCCAAGAATAAAATTTCATCAAAGTAATGCCATTCGATTCAAAGTTGCAAGTACTTTGTGCCATATTGAATTTATCACGAGGAACTGGAAAATTAGGACAAATGAGAAAAAAGAACATTGGTCCTGAGCCAAAGTAATATTGCAGACAGAACATCCATGGAACGTCCAAAGCTTTCCATCGCTTACAAAATTCAAAATTCCGAAGGTAAAAGCTATGAAGCAAAAGCAAAAATTACAAAAATTCCCAACCTCATGGGCACTAAAAGAAAGCCAAATGCAAGCATAGGATCCTTCTTAGTCAATCGGACGATATTTACGGTAAAAATTTTCATATGTTAAAAAAGGTCTTAGTAAAAACAAACAAAAAAGTTCATAAAAAATATGCAAACCCAGTAAGTAGGAAGATTATGTACACTAATTTATAAACTTGATTATATCTCTGAATCGATTGCTTGATTAGAAGGGGGAGGGGGAGAATTACCCAACCGCGGCGGTGTCTTGTGGTGAAGGAAGAGGGCATCCACTCGCTTGTGCTGCTCAGCGTCGGTATGAAATGGGGCAGCTTCTTCCTGAAGGCCGAGAGAGAAGTCTTCCACTTCAAACGTCTCCGGCAGAAGGGCGGCTATGTCGTCTTCTTCTTCTTCTCCGTCAGTCTTGCCATGACCACCATTAAAAGCAGCGGGGGCCGTAGAAACCTGGCCCCGGTGGTGGTGGCGGTGGTCGATCCAGTGGTAGTCCTCCGCCCACCCCGACGCCTTCAGGAGACGATGAGGCTCCGACCGGCGGGGAGATGACGAGAACAAGTCGGGGGCGGCTCTTTGGAAGGAAGAGGGGATGAAGGGAGGGGCGTTGGGGTTGAGAGTGGACCTGCTGTAGTCGGCACTCGTCCAAGCTACTGCCATGGCGACGAATAGAACCTCCCTCAAATCTTTCTCTCCCGATCTCTCTCGATCTGCTTCGGCTTCATCTCACCATATAAGGGAGGACCCTGCCCAGCACATGGGATTTAGAGAGAGAATGAGAGAGAGGGAGCCGTGTCTGTCTGTGCTGTGTGGCTAAGGACGAGAAAAATATCAGAAGCAGCCGGCCAACCCGCTTTGGCAACATCCCCTTGGAACCGTTGATCGCTGGCCAATGCCGTAGGTGGGTCCCACCGGCCCATGCCGTGTGCGCCGGCCCTGGTTATGAACCGACTCCCCAGGACGAACCTTGGAAGGTGGAGAGAAGAAAAAAATAACTCTTAGGCCCATACTTTTTCATTAATTTCATTAAGGTGTCTTCAAATTCTTTGTTCCAGATAAAAGCTTGGAGCCGGTTATTAAAGATGAGGCATCACGTTAGGTGCCCGAAATTACTTTAATTCCTCGGATGGCCACAAAAAGAAAAAGGGATTCCCTTTTTAATTTGGAAAAACAAAAGTGACCTTTTGTATGAAGATGAAAACGTCCAATTTTTTAATCTTCCTTCCTTAGTTCTCATGAACAAAACAACAATTGGCAATAGGTCGTGGTTTAGTTTGTCTTAAACTTTAAGCTTAATTAAGAAATCATGATAATGTAGACTAAGCATAGGTTAAAACATGTCAGGAGATTCTAAAACGTGATGCTTTGTTACAAATCGTGGTTAAATGGGGTACCTAAGCCGAAGTCGTCCTATAAGAGGGACAGGCGTGAAAAAGCGAGGACCAACTTGATCTTCTTTCTTAGGCAAGATGCTCCCGCATAACACACAAGTCTCTCCTACCCAGTAGTGGAGTGCACGGGCACTGGTATGGGCCACTACCCGCACCAGCTCATCAAAAATTTCTAAGAAAGGATTTGAAATTACACTAATAATTAATTCAAAATTTGTATGTTGTACTTATATTGGTTTTATGTTGCGACTTTCCAAGTGCCCCTCAGTCAAAAAATCCTAGCTTCGCTGTAGCTCTCACTTAAGCCATATTTTAGAAAGTCTTTTCAAATTTTTTGTTTGCTAACTTAAGTTTGGGACCTCAATGGCAGTCGTTTTATATTAAGCCTCATTCTTGCCTCAACTTGTTTTATGATCAGCTTGGTGTTTAAGTTCTAAGGCGTTGAGAAATGTTACCTTGGGGAAAGCTGCCCTTTTGAACTTTTTCAAAACCTGGAGAATAAACCCATGTATCCTAAAAATTCACTGACCCTGCCAGTCACCTGCAAATTGAAGGAACATAAACGCCGTTTCCGCAATTAAAAGAAAAAAAAATAAAAGTAAGGGAAAACTCCACTGGAAACCGATCTTATGGTATCCATTATCTCCTTGGCTTAGCCCGCACCGATTCACTGATACACATGGTGTATCGCCAATGGACATCGCGCGGATCGGCTTCTTTCTTTTTCCCCATTTTATGCTTAAAAAGTCGTTAGTCAGTACTTTAAATAATTAATAAACAGAAAATGTTTTTTTCCTTCAAAGTTTCGGTACCTAGAAACCGATACGATACGTAGAGAATCGGTCCACACTGCAACGTGCTTTACTCCCTAATTTTCCAACTTGGAGAAATGGAAGAAAGAAGAGAAATGACATCAACGACATTGATTGATAAGTAGGAATGGATGTCAAACGGATAGAATATCTGTTTTTTTCCAATATTTACATATTTGGATTGAAATTCAGATTTTAATATGAACAAAAAAAAAAGTCATATTTGAATTTGAATGAGTTTGTAATCTGGACATGATTTTTAAATCTGAATTTTGAATCAAATGTAACTCATTTTCAAAACATAAGGACATTGGGCATAGGATATTTATACAAAATTCGAACAATGTCACTAACTACTAACTTGATCTGATTTCTTAATCAAATATTAAATTTTTTTCATATCGGATTTTTCTAAAACGATTTGGTCCAATATCCCATCCAAATAATAAATATGTTAGACATCTCTGCTCATAAGCTGCGGTGACGATGAAAGTGTCCAAATAAGATGCACAACAAAACAGAAAAGAGAAATGCAGTATGGGGACGTTACGGATATCATCATCGTCTTCTTCCGCCCTTTTTGTTTTTCACAGGACCAGTGATGACGCCAGAGTCTCAACGGCTACGCTACGCTCGAGGTGAAGCTCATTCTTATGCGGTTCAGAACGCAAAAAGCACCGGTCACCTGCATTTCTTTCCGTCGGTAAAGCTCGTACTTGTCATCTGGGAAAAAGATCACTTAAAAATTTACAGCTTTTTGTCAGTAAAGATTGGGTCTGCATCATTATGTAGTGGACCGTAGCCAAGATATTAATACATTGACAACGTCGTCTATTCTTTTTTTTATTATAAAAGTGAACTTATTCGAAATTTTAAAAAAAATTGAAAAGCCATAAATTTTCACATCACATCAATTAATTTCGAGACTGCGCGTACTTTTCAGCCTGTCATCATCCATCAGCAGGCGAGACGACAAAACATGTGAGACCCAAGTGGGAGTTTTGTGGTCAAAAGGCGTCCTGAAATAATCTGAAATTTCGCACTACCTTCCAACTTATCTATATACAACCAAAAATAAAAAAAAAAGTTTCAAGAGAAAAAGTTTACTTAATTGCCTCTCTTGATTGAACTAATTAAAATTATCAAAGCACGCATGCTTCGTTTCTTTCGTCAGGAGCTGAAGTTTGCTTTCTTTTTAGATTTTTTTTTCTTCTTACTTTCTATATTTCCATGTTTTCTCCTTAAGCTTCTCAATGAGTGCGAGGTGCGGGTGCCAGAGCCGCACATTCCAAAAAATTTAGTTATTAAGTATAAAACATACTTTATTATATCTATAACAGAATAAGCAGGTATATATTATTATTATAATTTAGTTATTAATGTAACATATAATTATATTACATAAAAAAATATCGAAACATAAGTAATTTAATAATATGACATTTTAATTGGGCTTGGGTGTGAGTAGGAGTCGCACTCATGTCCAGTGCACACATGACTCGATGTGACTCGAGTGCGACAGTAAAATAAAAGAGTCCGAGTGACTTAGCTTCTTCTAGTATGCTTTCTTTGGAGAGTGTTGGGCTTTATTACATGGAGTCACTTTAAAAGAGGTGTGTGATTGTGGTGAGCCCATAAAGTATGTTCATTGTCTTTCAGTAGCATGTGTCCAAAAGCTGCTTTCGGTGCAATGAAATGACATCGGCTATGTTTTAACTTAATGTCGGTGCTCTCATTTTTGGAATATAAACAGTTAATGCTACAGGAATTTGAAAATGAAACTAGCCGCCATGTCCTGTTCCAACCATTCTACCAACCCTCTGCGGATCCTGCTTTTATCATGTGCACTTCTTGTTATTTCTGATGAACATACGATTTTTTTTATATAGTGACATCAGCACCCACTTTGCATTAATTATATGGTTTATCCTAATCCTAGCAAAGAGCTCACCCTACATTTGGTTAGACCCGGCACCTAGAAGGCGGGCATGCCCCTTTCCAGAGGCTATTATTGATTCTAAAAAAAAGTTCTAGTAAAAAGAATATCATTAAGTTTAGTTCTCATGTTTGATGGGAAAAAAAGTTAATTTTTCATATCGCCTTAAGTTATTAATTTTTTATAAAATTATTTACAGGCTTGCCGTAAAATGAAACTTAATGAAATTTAAAAAATCTGTAACAAATTCTCAAAGGGCGTTTAAACTCTGTCGTAGCAACTCTATGTAGCGAATGAAGTAGAATTAAAAAGAACCAAAAAATGGAAAGTAAACAAAACCAAGTATATTGTATGTCCATATTTATTTATTTATATTACGTATCGTGTGAGATAGGGTGGTAATATTATATTTGGGCCGCTAAGGCAGGCTGGAACGATTCCATCCCGGGATTGACTATATTGTTTTGAAACTAAAAAAATTGTCGTTGATTGAGTTCTGCAGCCCACGGTTTATGAGGAAAGGAAGAGGGGGAGAAAACCACAGGAGCCAATAGAATGCAACACAGAACAACACCAATATGGCCGTAGATGCATGCCTTTGAGATTTCAATATCTTTTCATCGTCGAATATATATATATATATATATATATATATATATATATATATATATATATATATATATATATATATTTATTTATTTATTTATTTATTTATTTACTTATATTGTACGACGACTTTGATAATCTAGAGTCACTTAAGTCACTGCCATTGCGATGGACCGTTAAAAAAATAACAAAGAAAAAGTAATAAAACATAAAACATTTTTGTCATCTAATATTAATTCATATCTTTTTCTTATTGCTTTTCTCTCACCATCCATTACTACCGGTTAGACAACCATTGTGAGTGAATTAGATTACTCTGGACAGCTAGAATCACTGTCCAGTCCTTCACTTTCGATCTCTCTCTCTCATCCGATTGAACATGATCAAATTACCCAAGTAGTGGTAGACACTTAGATGCTAGATAAATTAATAACAATCTCAATTTTCATATTTTTCAGATCAGCAATTAAAAAAAACAGTTCAAAAAAAGAAGAAGAAGAAAAAGGTAATAAAACATTTTCATAATCTAGTATTAGTTTATGTCATTTTCTCCTTGTTTTGTGTCAACCAGTGATCTAAAAAAGATTAAGTGCCAAGATTGTTTCTTTATGGTACACAAAAAGAAAATCAAATTAATGAATGATGCCCATTTAACCCGTGTTATGTTAAGCTTGAGGTCAGTTAAGGAGCTAAAACGGCTAAAACCCCCGGGAATATTTGTCAACTAATTGAGTCTCAGGCTTCCTTTTCTTCAAACTTTGGAGCCTTTTAATGATTCGGCAACGTTCACTGTTCATTCATTAATTACATTTAAAAAGAAAATGTGAGGATATACCGATCGTTATAGCCTTGACAACACTTTTGTATTTCACGAGCAGACCGGAATTTTACTACTCAACAGCAAAAGCTCTAGGATTTTCTTTCTATTAACTGTGATTGCATGGGTTTCAAATAGTATCAACCAATGTTCTAAAAATTGGTCTTCGAATCTCCGAGCTGTTGATTCGATGATCCAGCTGAATTAGGACAAAACATTAAAAAAACCATTTCAAAATAATAAACAACTAAATAAGTGAAAATTAAACAAAAGTAAGAAAGTACTTAAATATTTCGTTTCTATAACATTGGCGTCAACGTAGGTGAGTTCTGAAAATTAGATTAAATTTTATGTTGCAAATAGGTGTCTACCAAAGGAGCAACCTTAAATTTCATGTCCAAATACACATTTGTGTATGAGGGCGCAGTGGTGGAGCCAGAAATTTATGGCTCAGTGGCACTTTAAGTTTCAATGTTAAACTTTAAGGACACTCATATATAAAAAATTGGAAAATAATGAAGTTTCTATAAGTAAATAAAATAAATTTTGTGGGCTGTGGTTGACAAGTGCCCACACCAGCTACAATGTAGCTCTGCCACTATGAGTGAGTGAGTGTGTGTGTGAGAGAGAGAGAGAGAATCTAAGTGGTTAGCATAATTGAGAAGGGTCTAGTAAGTAGGTGGATGATTAATTATGAGACCAAACCTCATTGTCGCTTTCTTGTGGGGCTGATGACTTTCACTGCCTTAGAGAAAGCTATTAGAGGTCGAAACCATGTTCACATGAATGTTTGATACTGCAGTAGGTTAAGTTAAGCCAACACTTCACAAGTTAACAAGGATTAACCTCACAGTAAAGACTCTAATGTGTTTAACTATAACAAAATTAAAGGGGCCTTGGAAAATTATTAAGGCAAAAATATATCTGCGCAAGTGCAATAAAGTTGACAAAACACGCATTCAATAATGAATATCGGCAAAGAGGGAGCAACCCATGTGGCAGGTCGAGTCCTTGGGCTCATAGTAAGGCCCTTTTGATTGCAACATGTCAAGTGACAAGGTCGTGCTTGGGCTCACAGTAAGGACCTTTGATTGGCAGTGTGCAGGACATTGAAGATTATGCCAATGCATAAAAGAACGAAATAGAAGCCCACTTTTGCATTCTTTAGTTCAAGAAACTATGTGCAAGAATTTCCCAACATGGGCACATAGGGGGCAACGAGGAAGAAGGACACCCTTGCCCTCCATTCCACTTTTGTAACTTAACACGTACGTATTCAAATTCAAACGCAGATCCAGTTGTTTCGGGCGACGAGAAAATCTCACTACTCAAGTGAAGGCCAAAGCCTCCCACTTACCCCCATCCCAGACATGCCATTGTTTATTTTCTAGGAATTCACTGCTAGATTATTCAGCATCACCAGCGTAGATCCAAGTCTTCAACCAGCAATTGATGAGCCACAGTTTTACTCACTAGCTGCATTATCCGTGTATGTCCATGTCATCCTACTTACTCAGGCATCTTGAACCATACGTAACGTGGATCGAACGCACATCGGTGCTAAATTGTGGGTTATCTTTATTCCAAAACGCAAATGTTAGAACCTGAATCTGGATTTGAGCATGGCTAAATTCAAGCACAAAATGTGTAACGGGCCTGAGGAAAATAAGATGCTCTTGCAGCAGGAAAAAGAAGCGCAACCAGATTGGTTTTCAATTCAGACCAAGATATTTGTCCAAAATTTAACACAAATCTGGGTCAGCATATCCGATTCATTCTTAGTGCATAATCAGTTCATACTTTTAAGATGTCACGGGAGCAGATCATTGGACAGGATGAGGCATTCCGGGATACATTTTCCATTTTCAAGTGGGAATGAACAGGTTGGTCTCAAATCTAACGGCCCAAGGGAGCTATCTCCTACAAGGTCGTCTGGTTAGCGGTCTCAGGAGGATATTGAGAACAGAACATGGGTGTGGTCTTCCCCAATGAATGTAAGCAACAGACATAAGAACATGGTGAAGCCTCCTCGTGTTGCATGCATGGTTTACCACGGAAGACGCGGAACATTACAAGAACGGCATATGCCCGTTCCATGTGTTCCTGTCAAATGCCTTGCGCATGAGTCCATTTGATTGCTGCACTCTAGGCCTTCCAGGTGAGAGATGGAATGCCTGCAATGCTTAAAAAGTTCTCCAAGAACACGTTTTGGTGTTCTTGACGTCCAATATTTGATAACGGATGCTGCAGAACACCCTATTCTTATAACCGGACACATCTCCAGTAATCAAACCGTCTATACATGTTTACAGGTTAAATTAACCTATGAACACATCTTCACTACCACTGATCATAACAACCATGACAATTGATCAGTGGATCTTTCTTTCTTCAGAGTGTTCAACGAAGAAAGACAAGTAATTATGGTAAATGCTTCAGGAAATAGCTGCCCGAGTGATATTCAGATATCCCCCATCCTCCAGAGAGAATTGCATAGCTCAAAATTAGATGTCTTTGCAGGATCAAAACTGAACTCGTCCATTTTTCTCTTGTCTCGATCAACAATATCTGTAGCATATCTTAAAGGAAAACAAAAAGAACAAAAGACACAGTGGTACATACATAGTTTTAGGTTCCCTGGCTCACCTAAAGAACCGGTCCAAATGTTGGATGAGTTCAACGAGTGCAAAGGTAAATTTGCTTTTCTTGATGACATGAAAAAAAATTAATAGACCGAGCATCAAGGCAAAGCACGAAGAGCAGCATACCTATTATTTTCGAACTAGATACCAATCAACCTAGTTATCTTTACAACTCCACCGATCACATGAGAGTTGACCTGAGTCAAACCAAATAAGGAGCACTAGGATAATAGGGACTGCCCATGCCTAAATTTAAATGAGGCCGAGAATATTTTGTCTTTGTTTAGATGTCGGCATCAATTAAGATCCAGGAAGCAGGCATGTGGAGAAAGAGCTTTGCATAAGGAAAAGAAATGGCAGAAGAAAATCATGCAAGATTAGCAATTAAGATCCAGGAAGCAGGCATGTGGAGAAAGACCATTGCATAAGGAAAAGAAATGACAGAAGAAAATCATGCAAGATTAGCAATTAAGAGGATACAGCCAGAAATCCCTGTTTGATCCGCCATATCTGGTATAACGTGTGTCACAGATGCATACAATGAAATCTCGCTCCTACAATAATAGGGAAGTTTAGTTAGATGTTATTGTGTCAAACCATCAGCAAAATTACTTTTGGGGTGATTCATAATCACTATGGAATAATAAAACACAAACTAAACCGCAAGAGTATGACTTGACAAAAGAAATCATGGACCACAATATGACCTAATGACTAACAAATTTATCTTCTTTAGGAGTCCCTTATTAGCAACTTCCTTCCCAAAACTCTCCTCATTTTCATGTTCTCCAAACTCATTCTCACCTTTTCGGCTGCTAAGATATGTTCATCCCACTGCTTGATCCTCACCTTTTTGAATGCTAAGAATGTTCATCCCACTGTTTGATTCCCTCCAAATTTAGTCACCGATCTAGGTTAATTAACAATTAGAGAAAAAAAACTCTCTCCCTCTCTCATCCTTCTCTCCACTACCATCCAAGCAGAGGAGGTTAGTGACCATTCTGGGTTGGTTAAAAAAAAAAAAAAAAACTCTCATTATTATTTCTCAAAAATGCTCCCTTTCCATTTATTTCCAAATCTATCATGATGCAAAAGTAAAGCGCCTTTTGTGTAAGGGAAACAGCTTTTGTCAAATAGCACAAGGTCAATAACCTCAGGGATGGATCCAACATGGTCAAGGAAATGGAGAAGACAAATAAAAGAACTTAGTACAAGACACATTTAGACTTCAACTAACAAGGGAAGAATTTTTACTAAAAAATGATAAATAATCTAACACAATGAAAGGCCACACACCCAAGCATTATTCAGCCCCACCTTGGTCTCCCCAAAGAACCCTGAATGAGAAGGGGAGAAGGGTAATGCATTAGCTGTTGCATATCTGTGCATGCATATCAACCAATGCACTCACATTTGCAGCGACCCAATGTGTTTTCCAATGTATGTGAAGCATGTGCCTGTGTGTGTGTCAGTTTGTTTCTCTACTGTTTATGCATATTTTACTGGTGCAAAAATCAGATGCATGAGAAATACTGGAAGTCAATGTCGACGTATTCTCTTTTTGAAACTCATGAGACAAATTCTGCCAGCTAAAGTATGACAAATGCCAATAGTAACCAAGCATTGCCTGCTTCCAAATGCTTAATGAGATTCTTGTCTTTCCTTATTTCACAGTCATTATCTTCTTGTGTTCTTCAATGAATAGGGCCCCTAAGATGGGTATTCTTGTTTGGTTCACTATTGCCAATGCCAATATCAAAGCACAAGTATGCAATATTGTTGCTAATATGGTCCTGTTCAAAAAATCAGTCAGTACGAGGCTGAATCAGCTTATATCAGCTAATATGGGCCAATAGATTGTTAAAAAAACAAGCAAGTTTTTTCACCTTATTTTTTTCAAGGCCAATATCGCATGTGATTTAGAATTTTGATACAACATGGAGTATGACTATTTACAACAATGGTTGGGTTTACTAACTAATGAAAGAAATTTACTATTTAAACATATAATTAAGAAACTAAACTAGTAATTCTAAATGCTTACTGAGCTCGAGAGTCTTCCTTGTTCACACTCATCAAATCTTTCTTGCGTTCTTCGATATAGAACTTTTTACTTTCAAAATCATCTATCTGCTCCATAATTTTTGTGTTGGCAGGAAAACATTTGTTAGAGATATATTGAAATTCGAAGGGTCATGATAACACAAATTCACAAGTATAACTTGTACTTTACTTATCTGAGTTTCTGGTGGAGTTCTTGCTCTTGTTGCAGTTCACTCTCTAGTTTATTTTGAAGGTGCTTTAGTTCATCTTCTGCAATGGTTTCTTTCTGGCCATCTATCTTCTGTCTGCATGTGTCAATCTTTTGTTTAACATCTGCAAACATAATCAATTATGGGAGTTAAAAACTTCAAAAATAATGGAAACATGCATCATAATAAAATTCAGATCATTCAGATTAGAATTGCAAGCTATCCTAAAGAGGACAGAATTACAATATATAGTAATATATGATTCACTATTCTAATAAGCAAGGTAAATGAAATCTGAAATCATAATAGACATTTGACTAGTGTTGTGGATTGTTCCATGTCATCTGATACATACATGACTAGGGGCTCAAATGTTATCTTACACTGTTGTAACAAAGTACAGGTACAATATGGGAACAGTGGAAAAAACGAGGCACCTGAACTCGACTCTTAGACAGTCTTAGGAGTTGTACGTGAGATAGCACTTGGCAGTTTAAGGAAGAAAACATGAATGGAGGCTAGATTTGTGCATGGGAGACTAATTTGTGATTGAAGAAACAGGGATTTCCTTCCTTTTTGTCTCTGACAACCTATTTCTACTGTGAAAAGTACAAAATCTTTCACTTTTACCATAGACTTCTATTACATTTTTAAGATATGCCTTCAAATGACCAACATAATGATGGTGCATACAAGTGAAAGAAAAACGATTGGCTTAAACTAGTTTGTAACTATCGTCGCAAAAAGAGATTGACCCAAGAATCTCAACCAAACATCATTTGGTCAGGACGCATAAAAATGTAGCTCCTACATTGGTAGCAGAAATTTGGCTATGGTGAGACCTAGAAACTGGAGGATGAAGATGTACTTCTGATCTTACCAATGTTAGCACAAGATCAGATGTGGCTAGTTTAAGTGCAAAAGGAAAATGAAGTATGCAGAAGATAGTTTTAACTTTTAACAGGAAAAAAAATTGCCAGGTGATAGGCTTATGCTAGAGTACATAGCCAGGTGGGGGGTCTTTCAACTACCTAGTCGCTAGTCGGGTTTTTTGTCTCAATCAAAAACCTTTTTCATTTCTACAGCATCAAGTTCCCAACATGACATTAGACAGAAACAAATAGTACAGCTGAGAGATAATCTGTGATGCATATGTTCCATTAACTGCGGCAAATTCAATAACAATGATAGATATTCTTGCATATTGTCGTAAACGTATCAACTTTTGGAATTTGTGGATTTGGTAGATACTTTAAAAGCTATGTCACACGGGTGCGGATACGGGGATACGGGTGCGGATACGGCAATTTTCAAAATTTTCAGATACGCGGACACGGCTACATTAAATATTCTAAAAATTGATAAGAATAAAAAAACATTAAATTAATAGTTCACTCTTACAATCTTGTGAGAAAATGTGTTTTATCACTGAATATTTAAAAGGATTGTTCATGGAAATAACTGGATGCATCATAAAAATTCGATAAAATGAAAAAAAAAACATTAAATTTTTAATTTTTAATTTTTAATGTTTGCCGTGTCTAGCCGAGTCGCCGTGTCGGCGAGTCGACACGGGTACGCGGCCTCTTTAGCCGCGTCTGTGTGACATAGTTTAAAAGTGACCGCTGTTTGGTCCATCCTTTTTATAATGTTGAAGTGATGGATGGGTTGTGTTTCCACATACTCATAGGAGAAAGTTAAAGAATTGATATTGTAGTCAACAGTAAATTTCTGAATCATGTCTCAAATTATTAAAAACCAATATAATATACTCTTAGTTAAAGTCTTAAACTTGGTTGATAGCATAGTCACAAAAAATGTGTTATATTGAAAAAACGCGAGAAAATGAAATGCTGTTTAAAAATAAAAAAAAAAACACATTTTTTTGAAAAAAAAACGTCAAAAACGCGTTTTTAACACATTTTTTCGTATTTTTTTTAATACCAAACAGTTTTTTTTTTCATTTTCTATTTTTTTTTTGTTGCAAATCTACTTATCTTTTGATGTTTATGTTATTATTTTCTTTACTTATTTTATTTTTCCCCATTTTAGTTTTTTTATTTTTTTTAAATACCTTTTTTTTTACGTATTTTTCAAGCCCGCCATATTATACTCGAGAAAAACCTTGCCGTATAAAACTCCGACACATTATTTGTGACTATGGTTGATAGTGTAAGCCTGCCATCCATGTCACATGGGTGCAGATATGGCTGTGGACACGTGCAAATTCAGACACTTGCACAAAGCATTTTCAGAAAACTTAGGCCATACCTCATACATAATCTAATTTCCAATAATATATATATATATATATATATATATATATATATATAATTTTGCACTGAACAAGTTCATTTTGTGATGTATAAGGCTCAAGCGTATTTTTTGATTTGTCGCAACATTATATATATTAAATTGGTGGGTGTTCATTGTTATATCTATGAGTGACATTTTTATTAACATTTAAAAAATACTATTGGCCCAACTGATACATGTTGAGCTATGCACTTTACAACAGCACACCTGACTATTTATTCCAACTTCTCAGAGTCGAAAAACATCAAATAGACTAACCACACAATAGAAACCAAAGAAAATGGCCTAGAAAGTAGGAAGACATTGGAAAGAACCCTACAAAATTCAAAGCATACTTACAACATCCAAAATTTATTAGTTTCCAACAACTGAGACATCAAAATGATGCAAAGATTGGACATATCAATGCCACATAACAAGCCAACCTATGCTTCCTTTGACATTCAATGTCATAAACACTAAGTGTACCTCACATTCCCATAAATCTCAACGGTTTTAGTTCCACTGTGATTCTAGAATCTAAACCAACATCAGCATATATCACTCTTCCTATCTCAAACAACATATCCTAAACCAGTGCTGTTAGATTTAGGGTGTCGCAGTATAACCCACGTCTAGATTGAGCAAAGGAAAGATAAGAGAGAGAGTAGGAAAAGAGAAATGAGGAAGGGAGGTGAGAGTTACATTATCACACAACCCATTTATATAGTGATCCTTCCACACAATTTACAAGAGGAGTTACATAAGGGGTCTCTAGTTCCCAAGAGACATGACTTTTCATCTTTCAACATACATGACTTTTCATCTCTCAAGAGACATGACTTTTCATCTCTCAAGAGACATGTCTTTTCATTTCCTAAGAGACATGACTTTTCTTCTTGTAACAG
>JAANDH010000509.1:0-17292 GCA_011799765.1 Nymphaea thermarum
AACGTGGAAAACCCTCAACTTGAGGGAGAAAAAACCACGAATGAGGAGGAGTCGGTGCCCACTAGCATCCAGACTCTCTCTCTCTTGATAACTATCATTCACACTAAAGATTAGGGTTACAATGACATAAGTATGCCCTAACAGGCCATACTGGATCGGGTCCAGACCCGGACCCATACACCAAGATCCGTCAACAATCTTGTTATGTAAAAGTTTATGTTGTTCCTTTGTTTGTGTTTATGCTTCTGTACACGCGTGATTTTCTTCGGCCTCAATTGAGCAGTAAATTTGCGACTGAGGAGAATGAGAATAAAAAATGATAAGTTTTAGATTATGATTTATGAATATGTTATTCTGTTTGTACTTTTTTGATATATATGTAAGAATATGTTATTCTGTTTGAATTTTTTTGACATATATATGTATGTGCATGTGTGTGTACGGCCGTACCCCCGTACCCAAGTTTTTTAAAAATGATCCATACCCGTACCCGCACATATGTGACATATATATATATATGGTTGTTTCTTAGCTTAGTTTGTCTTCTTTTTTCTGTTACTTTTTTTACTGTAAATAAAGAAAAAAAGGGAAAGAGAAGAAAAAAAAGAGGGATTTTTTTTTTTAAGAGAATAACATAGGGTGTGGTTGGGGTACAAGTTGGAGCGGCACCCACACCTGCACTTGCGTCGCGTCAACGTGAGTGCTCCACCTTTTTTGAAGAGTCTGTGTGACATAGTAGTTAATGCCCTAGGATGGCAGATACAATTGGTGGGGCAGGACTTTGGCTTTAAAAAATTTAAATGAGTCCATGAAAGTAGGCAAAGGAGTGTGTATAATACTCAGCAGCAAAACAGACTAGCAGCAGCAAAGTTGTGTTTATAATGCTCAGCAGCAAAACAGACTAACAAATCACTCCGACGCCCAGATTTGCTTTGGTACCATGTGAGAAACCTCGAGATAGATCCATAGAAGAAAGAGTTGAAAAGGATGAGACCAGAGGCTGAAAGCAATACGTCTCAATCAGGCAGACATTATGGACCTTTAACTAAAAGGTGTCACACCGTAATAAGAATTTTTTACAATATCTTTACATGGTAGGGTATTTTACAAAATAGGTGTGTATACATATTACAACTAACAGGGATCGGAATCAACATTTGATCCAGATCCAAATATTATCAAATACAACATGTCACTTAGCAGACATTAGAAGAGTATTCACCACCACCATCATTATGAAAATGCTACACATGAGTACAAAAATCTATTGTTGACAAATGAAAGGAAGTGAAAAAAGTTTAAACATCTCATATTTGAGCTTTAATATCGAGGTATGTAAAGAAAAATTATCAATTAGTAAACCAAAGGGTCATGAAGCTTTTATTGGAATAAAAGGGAAGACATGATTCTTGTTAGAAAGTTATGTTATTGAGCTTAGGTAGCGCTGTGGAATTTTAAGAAATTCCATAGGTCTTATTCTTTCTTTTAAGTTCTTTTATGGACTTCTTTGCAATTCTGGCTGTCGACCCCTAATCTATTTTAATCAGAGATTAGGGTTAATGAAAGATTGATTTTACTCTTTCTTCCTCAGCCTTGTTCAACAATTCTTACATATCCAACAAACCGAACACTACTTCTCATCAAACTCTGGACTCAGGCCTGACATAGGAATCAAATTGTCAGACCTGTCTTTGAAGAAAAGGACTACACTGACCAAGATGCTCATGCCATAAAATCAACTTATCACCATTTAGACAATTAGAAAACACTAATAGGCAATTAAAGGAGACTCTTGTTACTTGCTCCAATGACTCGAGAGAGGAGCACAAACTGAAGCTGAAGAAATATGGGCCAAAGGATCTGCCTTGAGTGCATAGATGTTTCCCATCACTTCTTTCTTGTGAACTTTCCCCACATAAGAGGGAATGACTTTGATGGAATAATGTGTATCACGAATGACTTTAAAAATTTAAAAACAGATGTGACATTCTTTTCAATATCAAGAGCAAGAAACACATTAGACAAATTTATGGAGGAATCAGAAAATGGAATATGAAAACTTATGCAATCTACCATAGAAAAGATTTTAAGTGCATCTATACAGCATACTCTGGCAAAAGAAAAATGCAACTGCTCTAGCAAAAACCAGAGAAGAACTACTTCTTATGGCATACCTTGCATTGACGCATAGCAGCATCTACTTTGCATTTCCACAAGCTATTTCCTGGTTCTGAGTGGAAAATATTTAGCAATGGCTGCATTTAAGAGCATGAAATGAGTCACAATTATTAGAAGTAATAAAGAAGATATGCATCTACCCAGTAGCCCGTCATGTGAGTATGTGTACAGGTGCACATTTGGGTGTGGAGCAATTTCAAAAAAACTTGGGAGCAAGAACATGGTCTTATAAACTCCTATGCAAACATATCAGTTGTGCCTCCCCTTGCCACACCTTTAACTCCTTTAACTGGGTAAATAGAATCAATGTAACCTGACCCGAACAACGATAACTTCTCTCATATATCTGGCATCCTTAGGGTAATTAGTTTTCAATTTTTTTTACTTTTTTATTTCCTTTCCCATGTGTTTGAGCTAGCCATTGGCTGGTCTCTAGTGGCTGCTCCTTTATCTTTGGTGTATTATAAGGGTTCTCTCCTTGTTTCTTGCTAAGCTTCTCGGAAATTGGAATCTCCTCTAACATCTCCTTTTGGGCTTTTGATCATCCCATGTATGTGCTTTGGTGAACATCTTGGAAGCTTCTAAAGCTCTTGGTGTACAGAGTTGTGAGGATATTTGTGAAATACCTTTTTTTTGTTGTGAGAGGACCTTCATTAAATAAGTCATTTCTCCACATGGTATTAGGGCTTCACAGATCGTGAAAGTGTTCTTTTATCTTATGTCAAGAATCATGTTGTTGAATGCTTGTGAATTGGTTGGAGACAACTTGAGCTCGCCTTGTGATCCTTTATCAAGTGTGTGCTCATGTGATCTCCTCATAAAAGGCTTGTCCTCTTCCCTTCTGTTTTACTTTAGATAGGAGGAAATAATTCGCCACTATATCTTTCTCAAAGCTCTCCATTGCCAACTATCTAATATGTGCATCCACCATGAAATGTCATATTAGTGATAGAGGATTTTGGGGCTTTATAGAAGGAATGGAAATGGAAACAAATTTATCTCTTACAAAAAGAGGTGGATGATGGGACCTTTGAACTTGAGAAATAAAAGGCCATTAATGACCAAGAGAAAAAAAAAATGGAAGACTGGTATGGTTATGTCTTGACTTTCTCCATGGAAAGCTTGGACCTATCTTACAGAAACTCACACTATGAAAGATGTGGCACACAAATTCAACCTTCAGCAAAAAAATATGAGTCTGCATCAAGACAATAAGACCATTCAGGAATATATGGTAGCCGTTACCCAACCTTGGGATGAGCTTGCTTTTTCAGACCTAGAAAGGCTTGATGCTCATGATATGGTCTTCGACAAAAACAAATGCAAGTAAGAACAATTTTATACAAAGTTTGTCATTGGGCTAAGGCCCGAATTGATGGGGTGAGAACTGCCCTCCTCCATAAAAGAGGTGTTCCATCAATTCATGAAGTATTAGCTGAACTTGTTCCGAAAGGAAATAGACTTTATAGAGCTTAAGATTAAAAATAGTACTTTTTTCATTTCAAGATCGAATAGGCCTCCTCATTCTAAGCAAAAGTTATGAAGGAAAGAAGAACGTTGATTGTTATCAATGTAGCAAAGTTACACACCAAACCTAGGCATCTAAAACCAAGAGAAGATGAAAAGAAGGGTGCAACAATGAAGGCTATATCCACCATACCAGCCATATCTTCTCTCAATATAAGATCTTGGATCAATGATTTATGGGTCGGCTTTCGTATGACCCCAAACCGAAACTTTCCTCCCAATCGTTGCACCAATATTTGTCCTTATTTTTTTTTATACAGTGGATGGAACATTTTTTAATACCAAAGTAATGTTTTAAAAGAACTTTGGCAACAAAAGTTTCAAAATCCCCAAAATTAGATGTATTCCAAAGTTGGATCTAATTTTTTTTGTTAGTAGCTCAAACTGCCAATAATAAGTGTAACATTTCCTCATCTAGAGGTATACAGAATTACCAGTTTAAAAGGTGGCCTGGGAAAAGCACTAAAAGGGAACATCTTTACATTATGGATTTTTTGAACATCTATGATGTTTTATCTTTTATACAAGAGATTAGGAGCATGTCACCAGTGTTCCTTCTAAAATAAGATCAAATTCTCCATTGAGATTCATAGTTGCATTACCTATACCTTCCCTCCATCTAAGCCACACAGATTCTTCTATTTTGCTGCCACACCTGAGTCAATGTGACGTGGGTGCTGGTGCGGGTGCGGACACAGGTGCGGCTCCAACTCGCACTCAAGCCCATTCAACACGAGTCAGATATGGTCAGCCACACCAAACTATATACATCCAATTCCGACATGCACCTGACTCATGTCAAACTCGAGTTGGGTGCAGTCAACCCGCGTTCGGTCTAAATGTGTCCCATGTTTTTGGTTTTTTGTTTTAATTTGTTAAAACATAAACGAGAACGGGGTTAGGGCTTTGACTCTTTTCAATCGAAGCCCTCACATCCCTTTTACCTTTACCAATGCCCTGCCATGCAGCATGCTCCTCCTTCCGGCGATCTTCACGTTCCTCTAGTGACCGGCAGGCAATCTTCCATGAGCGGTGGCAGTCTTCAACCTTTTTCCTGCGACGAGAGGCATTGATTCAGCCACCATCCAATAACAAGTTCACGAGAGACATTGCTGCACTGCGACTCCACCATTGCCATCTCCTACAGCGACGAGATCCATTGTGTCTCCACCCAAGTCCGTCAGAAAACAAACAAATTGAACCTGAAGACTCCAGATTCCAGGCTTCCAGCATGAGGAATCACTCTATCTGTTCGTTTTCTTGCTGCGCCTTGTGTGTTTGTCTTTCATTGCATCTTTTTTAAGTCAATTTTAATGTTGTTTGATACTTTTATATCATGCTATCATGGTATACAGCCTATATGCCTAAACAGTATACGGTTCTCAACTTCTCATATTTTGTACTTCTGTAGTTTTTTGGACCATGGTATACACTGCTGAGTGCTGGACTGCAATTGCAATTATTGCTGTATACATTTTAGCATTTTATGTAGATGCTTGTTCAGTTGTTCTTGAATCTACTGTAAAAGTTTGAAAGTTCAACTAACAAATATACATTGTCAGCCGTGTGCATATGCAGCCATGTATATATACTTTGCAACAGACATAGTGATATAATGTCATGTTATAAACTTATAATATATAATATAAGCTTTTGTATATATGCATTATGCAGCCAACCAGCTGTGGTCAGTGTTGTTCTTTTGAAGTTTAAATTTCAAATTTTCAGTTTCTGCGTTTATGATTCTATCATTTTTTTATGCTCTATGTTAGACTATTAGTATGTTATATTACAAAATTACTAATATATAATATATGTTGTTCTGATACTTTCGTATGCAATACAATTATGCAAGTATGTTATATACATTAATAACTAAATTGTAATAATAATATATACATGCTCATGCTGCTACATATATATATATATAATATCCTCACTGCACCGCGGCACCTAAATTTTTTGAGATGTGCTACTCTGGCACCCGCGCCCCGCACTCATGTGACATAGCCCTCCATGTGGACAAAGCTGATTTGGAATTTTCTTTCATCCCATGGCATAACTTTTTTTCATGCTAAACCAGAAAAAGTTCAGTTTAGGTGGAGGATACCTATCCAGAAGTTTTGCAACTCACATATGATGACATGCAACTCACATATGATGACATCAAAAAAGATCTGACCAAAGTCTTGGTGAAGAAGATCTGCCAATTGGAACTCCGCTGTAATTTAAGGTAACTACATTCTTAAACATTCTTCTCAAACGTAGTGGCATTCCATTTCAATTTATTTAGTCCTCTCACGAAAAGTATTATTTGTCTATGACATGTATATAACACTTTTATTATTACTGCATAGCTTTACTTGATGTTGGTGACTAACTCCCACATCTTGAATTATCTGATTTTACCACAGAATTTTCATTATTGTTGTTGTCATTGCTGTGTGTTTAGTTTCACTTGATGAGAAAACTAATAATTTTTGTTTTCTACATTTTCATACTATCAATGAATCCCATAAAAATATACCAAATCCAGTGGTAGAGTCACAATCATTTGAATCACCCTCTCAATCAGAGTATGCTATCAAATCCAAAGACAGATGATAATACAACAGTCCTCTTGACAATGTTCTTTTGATATAATATCATACTATATGCATAACGGTATTCATGTACAAATATAGGGCTATGTTGAAATTGGCTAGCCACGTGTATGGCATGACAAATATCTGGTTGGGTATAGTTAGGTACATGAGATCACCAATTAGTTGCCTACAAGGAGTCAAATTTTTCAAGGGAACACCATCATCAGTCTTCAACTTAGTTCTAAGTTGGGGGTTTTGTCATCTGTTAAACAAACATAAATAAATAATGCTTAACAAAATTAGTTTGAGATAAGAAATGCCCTCTTTAAAAATAAGCTACTTCTATATCTAAAAAATATGTTTAGGTCACTAAAACTAATTATTTTAAATCGACTTGTTAAGAAAAACTTAATTTCTTTAATCTCTTCTTGTCACTTTCTGCAATTATCATATTAAAGATCACAATTCCTGCATCATTACCCTTCACAAAGACAAAAGTTCCATAATAATAAGATTCTATTTCAAACTTACCATTATACCAATCAAACAATCCCTTTGCTATTGTTTCAGTCCATAAAGAATCTTTCTCAAGAGAAAAACCTTCCCATGACAAACTTTCATACCATGATGAGCTTCCATTAAAATTGTCATTTTAACTTATCATTTAAGAAAGCATTCTTGACACCCGTCTTGTAGATATTTCATTTTCTTATAGAAACTATAGCAATAGGGGTTTTAACATGGTCATCCTTGCTATACAGGAAAAGATTTCTTCATAGATTGTGTCATGTTCTTCAGAGTAACATTCAGTAGTCATGGTTTGAACTCTATGGACTTAGTTCCCTACACGAGCCAAAGTCCAGCCCTAGTGGCAGGGACATAACCTCAGGAATCAGGATTTACGCAGTTGAGCAACAATGAAACCTCTTGATAAGCTTTAATTTTCCTGTGTAGTAAGCTGGGAAAAAAAATGAATATGAACTAGGATTGCTTTTACTTACCTTAACCACTAAACGCAGACTTGGTCTATTGGGCCCATATTTTCCAATGACAGAATCACTGTAACCCTGAAACTTCTCAATAATCTGTAGAAAGTAGAAACTACTGATAGTAAGGGTGATGAGAAAGAAAATAAAAGGTGAAGCCATATATAACGTACCCTAGCTAACCTGGCGACGGGAGATAGTACTAGGAGGCAACCCATATATTGTGCTGTCAACGTGGCCCAGCATGGACCAAGGGCTGTCATGGTTACGAGACGTGTTAGAAAAAGCAGGAATTTGACCTAGAAAAGAAGTAATCCCTTCAATAACAGAAGCACTATCAAGAAAAAAAGGGCAGAGAGTAATAACATCTTATTCAACATGAAAAGATGACAATTTCAAATGACTCAATAGTTAAAATGGCACTTGAACAAAGCTAATGAAGCAAAAAATGCATATGAAACTTCTTTATATATTTCTTAGACAATCTAATAGTGTTTTTCCCATCATGAACAATCACCTTTTCCATATTTCCAATTGTGGTAAATCACAAAAGAATCAACTTCACAATCGAATGAGCCCTTATATGTAAATAACTCAACAAAAGAAATAGTTAAGATTGGATCTGGTCCTGTAAGGACCCAAACTTTGTAACCCCTTACATAGGGTGAGTTGAAATAATTAGAGGCATCTGAGTTTGATAATAAAGATTACCCCTCGAGACTCACAGGCTAAGCCACATGGGTAATTGTCGCCGTTCCCATACCCAAAGTGAGTACTTGGACACACTTGAGTACCTTTTAGATCGAAAGTGATTCAAACTGCTTAATTTTACGTGATTTAATTTTTTCCAATTCACTTTTCATTCTATTTTAAGAATTCTTGTTCATTAACATGTAATTTTTTATTTAAAATCACTTGTTTATTTAAATGTTGCTTTCATTTTGATTTTTTATGTTATTTTGCACACACACACACACTTGTGTGTGTGTGTGTGTGTGTGTATTCTGCCTTCTCCCATACCCACATTTTCTAAAGTTGTTGTGTCTGTACCCGTATCTCCATACCCATACCCGAACTTTACCCCGCAAGCCATAATCAAGCTGAGGTTAGTCATGAGTGTCTATCAACGTTTCGTGCAGCTGAAGGTAGGTAGCCAGCAGCTAACACTGCTACTACATTTATAGCACAAAACTTAAACTTTACCAATAACAGTTGAAATTTTTAATCTCAACTGTGTCAGCTAGACAAGGACAAGTTAGGATTGATAAAAGACTAACTCAGTAGGAAACATAATATAAGAAAGTCATAAAGAATACAAGAAGTTCATACTTCCTGTAGGCAGCACGACCAACCATTACTCCATGAGCTCCTTGACTTCTTGCAGCAAGTACCTATCAATCAAACCAGAGACCAACAAGGAGCTAAACTCTTTCAGTATGAACATGCACAGCGACAGAAAAATGAAGGTCAGAAGAAATAAAGAAACAAAACCCACAGTTCTCAAAGAAATATGTCAATTACAGATTATCACAAGCTTCATAATTCTTAAGATCCTTCAAGCAAATTTTGATGCCTTTTGTGTACACATATGCAAAATAGTGAATAGACAAACAAATTCTATTCAACTTTCCACAAAAGATTGTCTTATCATATTTCTGCTCAATTAAACCTGATTCAACTCAAGTTAGATATGTTCTACTTCTATGCATTTTGAAAACTTATATTAGAGCTTTTCGAAATTCAAAGACAGAGGATGAGAACCCGGTAAATTGTCTCTCCCATTTTACAGTTACAAGAGAATCATCCAAGAGAATTTGAATAAATACACGAAATTGATAGAGGTAAAGAGAGGAAATCTAGTAAAATAGTAAGTATTAAGACAAATTCTTCAGATACATCAGTTTGAATTGACAGTATTAGCATTGCTTAGGAACCCAAGGCATCAAGGTCCTTTTGCTATACAGCAAGAAATAGAACGATAGTAAAGGCATTTTTCTATAAAACGAACCATTTCTTGCAAAAATGGTGGGGTGCCTGAAGATGAGTCATTTCCTACTATTTGGTATGAAAGAAACAGAGCGAGTAGATGTCCCTTCAAAATTTGCCTCCAGCAGCAGAACCAAGAAATTTGTGTAGGAGGGCCATTGTTATCAAAATTTTCAGCACGTTAGTTTAAAATATAAAATCATTCGATTCTCAAACCTATCAATTCTTAGAATCCATATACCTGACTAGGTTGCTTGAAATAGATGCAAGACTATCATCATGACATTATTTGAGTTAGCATGCTAACCTCATCTATGCATGTTATTCCTCCATTTATTGTGAACTGTAGATCAGGGAAATCACGTAGCAGACCAAAGTAGTACTCGTATCTGGCAATAAAGATAATCAGAACATCTTGAACTCTCTAGAGGATAACATATAAAAGAAATTAAATCACATCACTATATATATATATATATATATATATATATATATATATATATATACTGGGTGTGTGCGTGTGTGTACACACACACACACATATATATATATATGTATGAGGAAGCAACCTCTCATGCCTTAAGTGAAGAACTACAAGTACAACTATAAATAATGCAATAGGTTCAAATTCATTTACATATGAGGAAAGTTGGAGAGCAAATTCTCTGTTCTACTATCCATTTAGTATCAGTAATATGGATGCTTGAAAAGAAAGAATTCCCATACTTCAAGGGAGGAATCCTCCTATTTTCTGCAGGATTGAGACCTTTGAGCAGCGCCTTCCTGGCATGTATTATGAAATGCCTTGTTGGTGAACGAGAGGAAACTGTATCAACAAATTCACCTATGACAAGATCAAACACAAGTTAGATATCCAGAAAGTAACACTTGTATTACTGCAAAATACTGAAGTTAATAAGCTCACATAGTTGGTCATATGTATCACGGTCATCAACACCAATTCGACATTTCACACTGACAGGTACACTGGAATTCGAAGCAATTGCTGCCATAGCCTCACCAACAAACTTCCCTTGCAGGCAGCAGGGCATGTAAGTCAGCCTATATAATAAAAGTAACATAAACTACTAAAAAGGAAAAAAATCATGTTTGTAGCATAAAATACTGAATAGGAAAGAAAATCACGTTCATATCAATATCAATTATAGAACCTTGGGCCTGAACATAAGTTGAGCACCAAAACACCCATGGCCTGCTACTTTTCCACTTGGGCACCCACAACTGAGATGCAGCAAACCAACAATCATCATTCTAAATATAGACTAAAGCAATTACAGGAGAAAAACAAAAGGGAAAGCAAAATACACACTTAAGATTGATCTCATCATAATTATAAGAATTTGCCAGTTCAGTAGCTTTTGCAAGGTTCTCCAGGTTACTGCCACCAATTTGTAGGACAATCGGGTGCTGCTCTGGAGGAAAAGCCAAAAACCTATCCTGAAAATTCAAATAATCCAATAAGGATCCAAAATCCAATCAAAATATTACAGTTACAACTTGCCAAAATAAATCTTATCCTGTAGAACCAATATCGAGAACATCATTGCGACTTCATGTTAACCCAAAAAAAATGCTAACAAGCCATACCTGTCTTCCACTGAACCAGTGGATTTATCATGAAAATCAGTGAATTTTATCGTACAGGTGAATTCTAAAAGCAAAAAGAAGAAGTGGGGAAAAACAGCTGGGGAAACTAGGATGACGAACACATCATATCCATGACTTGTCTTTGACATCCAGCTCCTTATTTCAAAAATCTACTGAAAATTCTAGTCCTGCTAATTAACCCTCTACTGAAATATTAAGAATATCAACTAGAAAGTATTGTCAAACATTGTGGGCAATGTATATAGAGTATGTGCCTAACCTGAGATGAATCTGGAAGAAAAACATGTGATACATAATTCTTCTAAAGTACAAAAAAAAGGCAAAGGAACTAATCTAGCAAGATTTGTAGGTTGCAACTACTAGTATTAGGCAAAAAGAAAGATTCCAAATGGGAAAGTATAAGTAGAAGAAATACAGAAAGATATTTGATATACTGGAAGATGTTCCCTTGTTAACATTGAATTTTTAGATCATGTACTTGCTTAGGGAATGATTCTGTAGGGAAGTGCACATATACCTAATATGCGAGCGATTTAGGCAGATGAACCCAGTTCAAGCTCAAAGATTTAAAGCTTTAGAAAGTATTTGTTCTTTCTTTTTGTTTCATCACCTGATAGTAGAACCAGAAACTGGTCATCAAGTATTTGAATTTAGTGAAATCCTTGCCTCATTGAAGCCTCTTCCAAGTTCCAAAGATCAGACTTGCCTATCATGATAAAAGGCAAATATATTCCTAACTAGTAGGTTGCAATTCCCATAGGATGACATCATTTACTTTTTTTAACAGGCTCTTAAAGACAAAAAAGTATGATGTTTTATGAAAAATCAGATGTTTTATATGCTATAATATTGAAAATTAGGCAAACACACAACACAGTGGAGATTTTCTTATTATAAGAATCTCTAGCAACTAGCAAGATAAGAAATTTATGTCCTAGAGATATGATCTAAGGCCAGTTTTATAGTCTCACAAATACTTGCAAGGGAGAATATTTTAATCCTCCAAGGAAAAGCTCCACAAAGAATGCAACTAGCAATTTTCCACCAAAGAGAAAACAAAATCAAACACATTAACAAGACAAGGAAATAATAACAATTAGATGAATAAAACTTGGTTAAAGATAAGGGAAATGATGTTCAGATTAACAGGAAATAAATGTGAATGTCGTTAGCACATCGGTAGGCAAGCAAAGCAAGAATTTGTACAAGATTTTCTTGTTGGTGGACAATAGTCTCTGCAACAACCATTTCCGTATAGAGCCATGCATGCTTTGATATAAGTCGTGCAAGAGTCCTGTAGTGGTTATCGGTCCAATCCATCATAGGAGCGACACTGCAAAACAAAAAGCCAAAAGGCTCATCAGTCAGTAAACTGAAGCTGCTAGTTAGCCAACAAGTGCACTCTTGTAATGATATAAAGGTTTGCACCTGAACCATGGAGGAAGATATTGTTGGCAACTATTAGTTCCAGCATTTGGAGAATCAATACCATGGCAAATAAATCTGATGTTCCGAACGATTGGCCTATACAAAATTATGTAAGGTTGTAGTCTCTGATTCTTGAGGTTGCTACGATAACCTAGAGGAAATGAATGAAAGAAACTGTAGACTCCACACTTCATCATCACTTCCATCGAGCATGCATGGGGTGAATCCACCAACCTGGATATCCAACTAATTAAACTCCCCGTGCGTGGACTTCGACGCAGCAAAGCTCGTCTATAATAACCAGAATCCAATAGATAACAATATAATGGCAAAAAACTAGCAATAAACATATGTATTTGGCTTATCAACTCTAATAAAAGTGCTTAGAAGTGCAACGGCTGAAATGCAGATTGTAATGGAAATTTACAGAAAACATCTGAGAGAGAAGAAAAAGCTCCCATCTTATTCGGAGGACGAAATTCCCAACTAACATTCTAGGAGCAAATTGCAATTCAACTTAACAATTGGTTTCACTATGGATGCTATACTATAGGATATTACTAACTGCCGCTGCACCTGTAGGTTCGGAAACAGTTTTTAGTGAAAGGATAGCCAATAAAGAAAACCAAACAAATAGAATCTTTACATTCCTTCGACGTGGAAGAAACACAAAGAACATTGAGATCAACAAGAGATGCAAAATCAAAATGCAACTACCAAAATCAATTAAACTACACGATACGATCATCAATTTAACCTCGCCAAGAAAAAGGGAAGCAACAAATTGGAAACATAAACGAGTAAGGAAGAAACATCAAAGTATCTCGAAAAGCCGAGGAAAAGTACTATTGAAGACCAAACCACTAGAATAAACAGAAAAAATGGTGGTTACAAACTGAGGCAGAATCAACAACGGGGTCCAAACCCAATAACAGATGGAAAGGGTCCGACAATCTTGACGCTAAAAGAAGCGTAATCGGAGTGTTGGTCGGTGAAGGACGTCCGCTGGTTGAGATAGGAAGACCACAGGAGCCAAACGTTTAAAACTTCAACCATCGGCGGCCAAATTTCCGCAGGAATTTTAAAATATTTCAAGTAGTGCAGCTTTAAAATGTTACACGCTACCGTAGAGTCCATCGTATTTTGTGTTCGAGGGGTTGGGGTAACCGTTGGATGGGGGCTAGTCTGAGGTCAGTTCTCACACGATTGGGGTTAGTAGATGGACTAGAATAGCCTGTGAAGATCTCCACAGAAAATTAACTTGGGCTGCATCTGATTTTGCTGCTGCACAAAACCTAGGCTCCCCAGTCATAGAATCGCTGATCTAATTCTTGCTCGTTAACTAACGTTTTTGAGTTTCTCATCATAATCTACATTTATTTGCAGTCAAGAAGTTATATTTCATCAGTTACAGGTCTAGTTGGGTTAGCTTAAACTAGAAAAGTTTCACATAATCTGATGTTATGAGCAGTAAATCCTTTTCATCTAGTGTCATTTAGCCTTTCTTTGATATTATCTAGATTCTCTTTCAGCTAAGTTAGAATCTTGAAACAAAATAATTAAGAAAGCAAAATTCCTGCAATTAAATGAAGAAAAAGAAAGGAAGCAGCATGGGCTCCAACTAACCCATTGACTGATCTTGTATGATCCATATCGTTTTCAATGGTTATTAGTTGTTGACTCAGTGATGTGAAACTTCAATCAGCATTTCCTGATGTTATTACAGGATTCCAGAGAATTGCAATTTATTTTTGGGTCTTGAATGCACATTCGAAGATATGGTTTGATCATACCGGCCATCAATTCTTTCGCTTGGATTACCTGATATGTTCTTACTTTGTTTTTTTTTTTTTCAAATTTCTTGTAATGTTTATAGTCATTATATAATTTACAAATTTGGCCTTGAAGTTTATAGTTCAACCAATGCCTCACCTCACCACGTCTCATGAGAGGCTCAATGCCCTTTTTGTCTTTTACAACATTGGTTTTGAATATTGATGTCTGAAAGACTTTTGGATGAGAAAATCTTGAAGTATCATTTGAGAGGATAAACCTTTTTTATTTCAGAAATTTTGAAATCATAAAATCTTTACGAATTGCATTTAAAAATCTTTGAAAGCTAATGTTGATATTTTGAAAAAAAAAATGAAATCAATTATTGTTTCCTTAAAACATTAAGTGGGTTTGAGATATTGTTTTAATTTAGTTATTATCTAATTAGTGTTCGACTTTATCTTGCTTAAATTTTCTTAAAGAGTTGTTTGTGATCATTCATGAATTGCATAAGTGATTGTGAATGCATTGATTTTATGTGATTAAAAGTAAATTATTCATTATTATTATAGCATTCATCTAAAAACATTTGTATGATTGCATACATTTAAATCTCTTATACTTGTTTGTACATTTTATATTATTTTGTCATAAATATTCTTGTAAAGAGAGAAAATGTTTTTGAAAGTGGAATGAGGTTTTAAGCTATCAAACATAGTTTCAATATTGAGTCATTACTTGAGTTTTGGTCATATTGAAGTCGATAAATGAAAATAAAAATTTTTAGATCTTAAGATATTTGGATGAGTAAAAGAAAGATAAAGAAAGAGAGAGATGAAGTGATTTTAGAGAAACGATATATGTATATGTATATATAAACATATATGCACTTACATATACGATTATTCATAAAAGATAATTTTAGGCCAAAAGAAATAAAGAAAAATAGATTTTGTTAAGAGAAAGAGGGAATGAGGTAAATAAAAATAAATAAAATATATAATATATATATATATGCGCGTGTGTGTGTGTGAAAAAACTTTAAGTCATATATATATATATATATATATATATATATATATATATATATATATATATATATATATGAAAATTTGTAAAAGAATATTTTAAATCAAACAAGAGAGAGAAAGAGAAGAAGAATTTAGAAATCAAGAGAGAGAAAAGTATACATGTATATATTATATAGTAAATTAAAATCAAGAGATAACAGAGAGCATTTTCAACTTTGATTTTTTTATGTAGGTTGAAAAGAAACTTGGGCTCATGCAAAAGTATAAGCTAAGTATCCAAGGTCTCATTGAAAAAGGTTCTTATTTTTTGAATTTTTTTTTAAAACAAGATTCAAAATGTATTTATATAAGCATGTAAAAAAAAAACAATAGTTATTTCATCTACTACCAAAGATTTATTTTTCCGACTGTTAGGTATGGGTGGAAATCAAGTAGACAGAATAAAAAGTTAATAAAGTAAGAAAACTCTCATTCGGATTCCTAATATGTTGATTATAAGAAATAATCAATATCAAACATAAGAATGTTACAAAGATATATTTTGACATGTATATACTTATAAGGATTTTCTTGGGTTGGACACATTTAATCTCAAAAATTAACATAATAACAAAGAAATTTCAACCCAAACACTCGTTTTACCATTCATTCACATATTAATTGAAAAATCAATCAACCATGCATGAACATCTTTTCAAATGTAAGCACTGCACGCATTTAATGAGCAAATATAAGAAAGAAATATATTTGATTCTAGAAAAAGAATGAATTTTTATTTCGCCTTGCTCGTGCCCTGGATGCACTCAAGAGTATCTTTTGACTCCGGAAATGAGATTTTAGAGCTATCTTGTATCGTGATGAAGAGATAAAGAAGGGGAAAACTAGTGAGATATTGACTATATATCTCTAAGTAGACCAGTTGGAGGGAAACAAATCTTCTTCTCCATGATCCCGAAGCCTCTCCAAGTGAGCTTCCAAGGTGTTGAAGATGTCTTCCCAAGATGTCTCCTCGTGCTCCTTTGAAGAGTGAAAGTTGAAGAAGAGCTTTGCTCCCAAAGTTGGAGAAAAAAAAAAAGAAAATGAGAAAGAGAATTGGAGTTTTTGAGTTAACTCGTACCCAAGAGAAACAACAAAAGGGAGGTTTGCACAGGCACGTGGCACTAAATAGGGCTGGAAATTGTTATTTTGATCTCAACTTTGGATTTTAAGTTGAAACTCTTGATTTCGAACTAATTTGGACCCAAGAGCGGCTTTCAGGATCACCTTCCTAATTTGGAGTCAATTTTGCTTCTTGGTTCGATTGTGGAATTTTGCTTTGTATTTTGGATCTAAGACTTGGATTTGGTTCCAAATCAGGATCTAAGTTAGATATTGGATTTCAACCTTGCATGTGGATTCAGATATGGATCTAGATGTTATTTTGGATCTAGAGGCAAGATTTGAATTGGGACACAGATCTAAATGTTTGTTTCAAATCTAGGGTCAAATTTGGATTTTATATGGATCTAGAAGTCTATTTTGGATCTAGGGTTGAATTTTAATTTGGACACGGATCTAAAGGTCTATTTTGGTTCTAAGGTTAAGATTTGGAATTGGATATGGATCTAGAAGTTCGTTTGGGATGAGCTTAGGCCCTGGGTCCAAAATTAGATCCAAATCACTATCATGATTGAAATCACTAAAATCTGTTTAAATACACTGAATACAATCTCTTGAAACAATTTGGGGTGATAACAAATGCTTTTTTTTGTTACTAAGCCAGTGTATGTCGTGTTTAGTGACAAAGATAAGCATCTTAAATTTTAAAAATAAAAACATGTTTGAAGTGACATTTCAAGTTTAACCCCTTACCCGAATGAGTTTTTTGAGCTTGTAGTAGGTTTAACCTATTATCTACTTGGATTTGCCAAGATTGAGTTCATGTTTAACTCATTAGCTGAGTGGGTTGCTTTGACTTACATTATAGGATTAACCCATTACCTTCATGGGCGCTCTTGGATTTTTGCATGATAGTACTAAAAAAATGTCTCAGTGTAATTATTTTTACAGTTGAGAAAGATCCAAAGGAATAAAGGATAAATTTGTAAATAACATAAGTATTATTGAAAGGTGAATGCAAGAGGCTTAAGCATAAAATTTTTTGAAGTGAAAAATGTTAACTGGATCATT
>JAANDH010000509.1:17681-53239 GCA_011799765.1 Nymphaea thermarum
ATTTTTACAGTTGAGAAAGATCCAAAGGAATAAAGGATAAATTTGTAAATAACATAAGTATTATTGAAAGGTGAATGCAAGAGGCTTAAGCATAAAATTTTTTGAAGTGAAAAATGTTAACTGGATCATTGAGTTCCACCCTATCAACAACAATCAATTTGTATGAATTATTGGGCAATGTTTCCTTAACAACATATGGTGAGTTCCACCCTATCAACAACAATCAATTTGTATGAATTATTGGGCAATGTTTCCTTAACAACATATGGCCCCTCTCAATTCGGTACCCACTCCACTTGCGACAAGGTCGTCCTCTAAGATACACCATGGATTGTAGGATTAAGTCATTCACTTTGAAATGTCTCTTGTATAACTGACTTGGCAAATTGTCTAGCTACCCTTTAACGATAAGCTTCAACATGTCGAACCACTTTTCATTTAACAAATCGAGTTGCATCAATCTTTTCTGCCGGTACTCATTTAGAAGAAGTTCGATAATAGAACAAACTTCAAAGCAGGTTTTAATATGGCCGCGCACCAGGGAGCTGCGGCAACAGCTCACTGCACCTAGCACGAAAGCGACAGAACGTTGTAGCCATGCGTCCTAGCCAGATTTGGCTAGATGTGCAGCAAGGCGCCCTCATGACATGAGCAGGCAGGGGCGAAACTAAGAAAAGCGCACTCCTTCCCCCACTAAAAAATTTTATTTTTTTTAAGAATAAAATTTTAAAGGGTAAAATGATTGTTTGTTAAAAGCAGAACCGGCTTCATTTTGGATGGTTCTGAGCTCATTTTAGGTCTGGATTAGGTTCGCCCGGTCGCAAAAGCGATCTAATCGGCGCCCAAGACTCCAAACAAGGGCTGTTTTGCGCTTAAAACATATTTTTAAAAAAGTTCGGTGTAAGATTGAGACGAAAAACGAAATGAAGGTTTGCGCGCACATGGCGCTAAATAGGGTTGGGGAATTGTTAATTTTTAACTGGACTTTAGATTTTGAGTTAAAATTCTTGATTTGGATCTAAACTTTGGGTTTGAAACTAAATTAGATCCAAGAACAGCTTTCTGGATCCACTTTCATAATTTGGACTTGATTATGCTTTGGTTCGATCATAGAATTTGGCTTTGTATTTTGGATCAAGGTGTGAATTTTGGATCTAAGACTTGGATTTGGATATATAGTTGGATTTAAACCTTGCATTTGGAATTGGATATGGATCTAGAGTTTTGTTTTGGATCTAGGGTTTAGATTTGAATTTGGACATGGATCTAAAGGTTAGTTTTGGATCTAGGGTCAAAATTTGGATTTGGATTTGGATCTAGAAGTATGTTTTGGATCTAGGGTCGAGATTTGAATGTGAACATGGATCTGAAGGTCTGTTTTGGATTTAGGGTCAAGATTTGGATTTGGACATGGATCTAAAAGTTTGTTTTGTAGTGAGCTTGGGCTCAGGTCCAAAATTAGATCTAAATCTATATCAAAATAATTGAAATGACTGATGAATGAATTGAGTACAGTCGCTTGAAAAAATTTGGGTTGAAAACGGGTTTCTAGAGGAAGGAAAGGGTGCACTTTACGGCTGCAAGCGGCTAGAGAAATGGTGATTTTGTACCCATTTTTTAGCTTTTTTATAATTCATTAAACAAATAGCCATTAAGCATATCAGAAGATTCTAGCTCAGCATACCATATATACACATACACACACACACAATTGAGTAAGGGATAAAAACCTTAATTTTTAAATTTATATTAAAAAAATGTTAAAAAAAAATGTGAACCTTCAAATGCGCTTATAAATACTAATTTAATATAAATCATGCCTTAATTCAAGCCATTTTTGTAAAAGAAAAAAATCTTTCCACTATAAAAAATTTGATGTTATACGAGCCATTCAATTTTATATTATGAAATAAACATTATTTAAGTTAAAAAAAAAAAAAAAAAAAAAAAAACTAACTTAGCATATACATATAGACTACACCATGATGTATGGAGAAGATCATATAATGACGATGGCTTGAGGTGGGTTGCCATGTCCACACCTCAGCCAATAAGAGTTTCGGTCGTTTGCAGAAACAGCTGGCCATAGCGAGGGCAGGCATTAAGAATCGCCAAGATACAATCTACTTGCAATTTGGTTGATGGCTACGGCAATAATGTCGTTTGCTGTAGTGATGCGTAAGCTGATTTCCATCCATTGTAAAGGTAGGATTAAGCCTCAATCTACTCATTTAGATAAAGATAAAAATGCTGACGGAGTTAGAAGAGTTACCGTCATTTCAATCTCTACGAAGATTGAATCAACACCGAATCCCCAAAACATGTAAAACAAAGAAAGATGTAATTAAAAAAATCAGCAGTTTGCAACTTCCGTGAGAGCTAAATTAAAAACTTGCTCTAATTGCAAACAGAAAAGAGCAAAGTGGAAGGGATTCTTACCATGTACAAGAACATCAAGCAATCGAGGAACCCGCGAAGTGCTCTCGATGTGCATGGTTGAATGGGCTGGCTGAAGTGTTGCACCCAGCTCAAGAAATGGGATCGAAGAATCCTTGTGCACCATGAAATTGATTGGAAGAACTCTCACCAGAGGGACGGGTAGAGAGAAAGAAGAAGAGAGGGAAGATGCCTCTGGGGAAATGGCTAGAGAAGAACTCGATCTACAGAGGATGTCATGGAAGGAAGAGGAAGCACAGATAGGAGGATAGAGAGGAAGAGAAGAAAGAAAAACCCTAGATGAAACAACCTGAGAAAGGGAGAGAACAAGTTCTTATAACAAAGGGACCACATGGGAGGGGATATCCTCCTATAGGTTTTTATAGAGAGGCTCTGGCGGAGACAAAGACAAGGGAGAGAGAGAGAGGAAATAGAAAGAAAAGAAGAAAAAAAGGAAAGGTGGTGTCTACTTCCCTAGCTCTTTCTAGAGTAGAGAGGTCCAGATTCATTGGAATTTCATTCATGGAAGATATGGATCTTGAATAGCTAATAAATTAAGGAATTGTACTTGAAATTACTATCCAAGTCTAGCGTAGGAGTTGACTTATGGACTTTGGATTCGATATTGATCAAATATGAAAGTTTAGGGTACAAAAAATAAGAACTAGATCTTAGGGTACCAAAATATCGATTTGAAACCAAGATCTTGATCTAAGGTAGAGGATGGGTCATGGATTAGATAGAAAATGAATTCAGACTTTGAAGACCTCCAGATCTTGAAAGCCGTACTGGATCATGCATCTAATGACTGCGCTTAGAAATGTGAGTCCAAAATAGAAGGTTTATCGTAGACCAAATACGAATTGGTATAGATTTCAATTGGAACCATATCTTGTAGAAAGTGATACAGGATCGTGGATCATAGAATTGTTCTTTGAACTGAGACTTAGATCCAAAATAGAACTATCGCTTAAACATTTAGATGCTACTATTTAAACAATCTTACGTCTAAATTGAGTTTTGCATACGGATAGGCAACCGATGACATTAGATTGACTTTTAAAATTGATTTATCTGTTGTAATCCTCACTAATTGCTTTGGAGTTGTTTGGATTAATTCATCTTGAGTAAGTGGTAGTTGTATAATGCTATTATCAAGCTGTTGCTTTCCAAGAGGTTGTTGAGAGAAGTTTTCATAGTAGAACACATCTATCACTTCATTATGTTGATCACCACTACTATTACTTGGCATGCAATTAATACTGAAACGAAGCCTGAAGGCCCCTTCATTCCCCTGCCTCTGGGGTCTTGAGTTATGTCGATATCAGCGATAGGAATGGTGCACCCTTCAACTTGGATGCAGCATCCTACCACTTTAAGACACAAGAACATAATGCTCATGGGAATCGAACTAGAGATCTGCCTTTATGCAGGCATCTAACTCAACCAGTTACCCTATGCCCCTTGAAAATTCAAAAGTAAATAAATATAAATGTTTAATATTTATTTACTTTTGAAAAGTGAAAGGAAAATTTTAAAGCAACTATTTTTGCAAGAATGTCTCACAAGGTTACTTGGTTTTGTGTTGTATAGATATCTAGCACTAGGAAATGTACACCCATGCCATTCTTTATATCTTTTCCCTATGTTCTTAATATTTTCTTATGCTGCTATGAGAAACACCGAGCCAAGAAGCTGTACCATTCTATCATTACTAGTTGTTGCCACTGTATGTTCGATTATAATTCTTAGTTCATAACTGGTGTGCATGTTGTAAACAGGCAAGTGAGAATTTTGTACATTAACGCTCTCTCATTTAATAAATTATTTCTTGTACAGTGTCTTAGTTAAATGCTTGTTGAACGCATATTCAGCAATCTTAACGCATATGGAAGGAAGAAAAAATCGTATTATTTGGTGGAAAGTTTGTGGTTTATGAATGGTTTGTTCAATATCCAAATCTTTCACATTATTTAGTGGCCATAATATTGCACAATACTGAGGTACTGTAATAAGGCCCAAAACCAATTTCTGAATTCCTCCAACCTCTTTCATTTTGGATCTAATGATGAGGATCCAGATCTAGGGTCGATACTTGAAGGTCCAAAATTCCTTTTTTGAAGTCTTCAAATCCCAATTTCTTTGTCAAACTTTTTGGATTGGACCTTTCTTTTTGAGCTTTTCACAAACCGTTTGGACCCCTTTGGCTTTCCAACCTCTTCTCAATCAATTGACTTCTTTTCAAGTTGTCCACTGAAGATATCTTTTTAACCAATAATAAAGTTCCTTCACAAGTGATCATCTCTTGAATGTTCCATTTGTTTTCAAATAACCCATTACACTTTTGCGAAATTTTGTCTACAATCACCCAAATACATGAATGCAAGGATCTGGATTGCAATCAGCGCAAAATATTGCAAATCTTTCAGATCCAAACCTTGATAGATTCTCCCAGATAGTGTGTTAGAGAATCGCTTGCACCAAGTGAAGCTTACTTGCAAGGAATGAACCCATTATCTCCTATGTTGATCCATTAATATTGTTATCATAATCTAACCTAAATGTTCATCCAAATAAGAATCTTTTACACTCTTTCTAAAGTGTAGGGATGTCATATACCCGATTTAGATTGGATATCCGAACGATATGAAAACAATCTAATATTCGATTAAGAAATAAACTTGCATTCAGATTTCAGAAATGACATCTGATTAGATTCAGATTTTGATTCCGATATGCATAATATCTGATCAGATTCGGACCAAATCTGATTTAGTTTTAAATAAATATCCTATACCTAACGCTCATATATTTTGAAAATCAGCCAGATTTTATTCAAAATTCGGATTCTGATCAGAATCAAATTGTGAAATTGGATATCGGATTTGGATTGACAGATAACTTTTCTTTGTTCATATTCAAATCCGAATTTGAATCCAAATATGTAAATATCCGAAAAAAAAAAGATACAATTAAAAGTGTATCTGATTCGAATTTAATCCATTAGCATTTCTACTAAGTGGAGCTATTTGATCATGGACCCAAAATCCAGATTGGGACCTGACCTAGGAGACCAATTGCTTTTGCATGGACTGTCATCAAATGTGTTTTCTTGGGTCTTAATTATATAGAATTTAATCCTCATTGGTCATTATATTGGCTGAGGCCTAACCCGACTAATATCCTGACGCAGTGGATATGACTTGCATGAATCCTCATCCCCATAATCGATCAATCAAGGAAAAAGAATACAAAAAAAAAACAAAAACAAAGTGGCAGACCTGCGTGTGGGCAACATCTAGGCTGCTGCCCACACGGAACCACAAAAAATGCTTATTTTTATATTGACACTTTAAGGGCATTTTTCTTATTTACATGTTGATGCCCTTAAAAATATAAAATTCATTTTAATACCTTTTAACCAAAAAAATTCCAAATCTGCCCCTAAAGGCTAAAATGAGGATAGCAATATAATAAAGAAGTAAAACGATTTTGAAGGTTCATAAAGATTTAATGATCAGTCAAAAAGCCTTCTCTCTCGCCCTAACATTCATTAAATAAGAGAGGGAAGACTGTGAATCTTGGTTTTATTTAAGAAGGATCCACATAGCATAGTCCAACGAATGCAATAATAAACAATGAGAATAAATTGGAGATGTCGCGAAGTTCTCAGTGGCGGAGCTAGAAATTTTGGTTGGAGGAGAAATAATCCAAAACATCCAAGCTTGGAAAGCCACCAACATACATAAACAGTGAGATATTTAAAGGCAGCAATGTAAAAATAACGGGCTTAGAAAGCGAATCTGTCCGAGAAACTGCATTATCTCATACATCTGTCATGAAATTTGGATATGGGACCAGTGCCACTGGACTAGTATCCAATATATTTCGGGCTTGGGTCCGCTTTGTGTAGTCATATCCTCTCCTAAACGTGTTGGTCCGTCATTGATCGTTATTTTCATCGACACTGGGAGCCATGTGGTCTGATCCAAAATCGGATCGTTCTCATTCGTATTCAACTTTTAAGAGCTCGAATGAGAAAATAATTTTATAAAAGATCCAACATGCACGGTTTGCACTTAAATCCATTAACTGACAGATCTGAAAAATGTCAGCGATGCGCTAGTGTTTGGATTTGTACCGTATGTTCCGCTGACCTACTCTCGGTGGGCTCCAATGCTCCAACTTTCAAAATTTTAATAAGATTCCAAATATAATTTTTTAAATTTTTTGTATATAATAAATATTTTTTAAAAATTTGAAGAGGGCGATACTTTCAACCGGTTCTCTATGGGTCGGGCCACCGTCGAGTACCGAGTACCTTGCCCAACTCAGGCCCGAGCTCAAAAAAAAGGCATCGGACTGATTCTATAATTTAGAAGGCAAGGTCTGAGTGGGCTAGATAATTTTTTTATATTTTTTATTAATTTATATATATATATATATATAATATTTTATTGTGATTAATTATATTTTATATTAAAATATATTTCTTAATTTAATCGGGCCCGTGTCGAGCCGAGCTCGGCTCAAGCTTTAATGGCCGGACCAAACCTGGGCCCGAGTTTCGGGTGTGGCCCGATTCCCAACTTACTCTTGACCGTAAAGATTGACCTTGATGGATTGATCCTCCAAAAGCCAAATGCACCCTTTATAACCATCCTTGGTGAAGGACATGACGAAGGAGGCCGTCCCGCTGTTCTCGAATCGGGGGCGTAATTCAGGCGACCAAATAACTTCAATGTCCGCTTGGTTGGTCCGGTGAAGAAGCTAAACAACGCCAGAGACTGGTTTTCGGTTTTATTTAGGGTTTTGAATCAGTCTCATGCAAACCCGACTTCTTAGTTTCGGGGTGAGTTGAAGAAGCGCCGAAACCGTCTCATTTTCATCATGTCTGGCGTTCAAGGCTGTTTTAGGACTTGAGTAGAACTGTGGTACACTTGTATAATTGGATAGCCAATATTGAGTTAATCAAATATGATAATAGCCGCATTGTCTTGATTCCTCTTCCATTTTCAATTTGTAAAAAAGTTTTTCTAAGGCATCGTCGTCTCTCTTGTTCTCGAAAATTCATATGACATGCAAATCATGTTAAGATATATATATATATATATATATATATATATATAATGGCAGTTAATATAATGGCATTATGTATTTAATGGCATTATGAAGCCCCAATTGGTAAGGGTGTTCAATGGTCCCAGCCAACTCAGGCTGGATTAGAACGCGCTTGGTTGAACTTTGTCAAGCTCAACCCTTCATTAAGTGGGTAGAGTTTGAATTGAAAAATGGACTCAATTGAATGAATGAGTTGAGCTCAGCCAAGCAGGCTTGACTTGCTTGAACTCAGGTAAGCTCGCAAGAAGAGAATATGTACAAGATATTTCTAAAAGAGCTAGTCAACTCGAGCAATTTGTGGCTTAAGGCACTCGAGCCCTGTTCAAGCTGGTGCAACCCCGCTTAGCTCAAACTCGATTGGCTCTTATTTGCTCCTCTCTAGGAATGTCAATATATGTAATTTGGATCCGATATGCAATCAAATTCTTCAAGAAAGGTTATATACAGAAAAAAAATAATATTTTTTTAATAAATCACAGCCGATTCATATTAGATATATATAAATATCCAATTTGATTTTGATTTCTATCATATTTAGGTATTAAAAAACTATCATATATTCAGTTCACTTCCCTTACATATTGAAAGTCAGCCGCTTTTAGTTTAAAATTCGGATTCAGATTCAGATGTGAATTTGAAAATGCCATTCAGATCAGATTTGGATTGTAAAATCAAACTTTGGATTCAGATTCATATATTACTTTCCAAATTCGCATTTGAATCTGAAGCTGGGTATGTGAACATTCGCATTCGAACTCTCTTGTCTTCGCTTCAACATCAATCATTCATTGGTATCTCTATCTCCCTCCATGGAGAAAAGCGGAAAAGCCTTTTTGAAAGCAAGTTTCTGCTGTAAAATCTAACATGACACGAAATATAGTTTTTCAGTTTGTTAAAAATGATCATGTCTTTTACTCATGTTTTTACATAGTTTTTATAGATCGCGCTTACTTCAAAACTGCTTAAAAATGTTTCAAAGATGAGAAAACCAAAACTAAAGCAAGATTGTCAATCTTCAATATTTTTGACAAAACAACATTCATGAGGTATGACTGCAACGAAGTTGACGGGTCATCACAGGCCTGGGCCCGGTTCGGCCCGATAACGAGTTGGGCCTGTGCTGGCCCGACATTTAAAAACCAGGCCCGACTTGGAAAACCCAAGCTCCAACGCAACTCGATTAAATTTAAAAATATATTTTAATATAAATAATATATAAATGTAATTATAGTAATAAATAATTGTGTATATATATATATTAATAAAAAAATTAAGAAATAAATTACCAAGCCCGAATCTGACTTATCAAACCCACCTAGGCTGGCCGATAACGAGTCCAGGCTCAAGCCCAAACCCGATGAGTGCACTGCTACCATCACTAACATTGACACAGCTCAAAGCCGGTAAGAAGTGTCTTGGGACATCAAATAGGGAACAAGGTTACCCTGCCCGATACTGTAATCACATGGACGATCGTATCCCGGCGATTTGGACTCGGCTGAAAAAAAAAAGTTGGGTTCACGTGGGTTTCGGATTTGGATCTGTTTTTCTTGTTTCCGTACCCAAAGTTTCGGGAGAGACTCCAAGCCAAGGCCCCCCAAGCACGAGTCAAGGGCGTGATTCTTTCATACCTAATTCGGACCCTGATTGAGACCTGCTCACGTACCTCAGTTTCGCATCTCCGCATTGCGCCGTTCATCTCTGCGAGATCGACGGTCCGTCGCCCATCCATCTCACGGCAGACGATCACGCGCTCCTCTCTTTCCGCGGCCCCACACTCATTGGGCGTGTTTGCTGTGTGTGGATTCCACTGTTCAAGTGGGATCACGATTTTTTTCTTTTTTTAAATCTACGGTCCCAACTAATGGTGAAAATAAATCTACGGCTTTAGAGGGGAAGCCGCGATTTGTTTCTGTGGATTGAAATCCCATCATGCGAGGCGCGATTTTAATCCACAGAAAAAAAAAATCGCCTTTAGGGCTTACACCTTTCTCTCTTGCTTTGGTGGCTTTGTCGTCTCAGGTACACATCTCCACAACGCAACTACTCAGCTTCAATTCATCTCTCTTCTCCTTCTCCCACAAACAGCCAATGGCAGTAACGCCTGCCCCCTTCTTTCTCTCTCTCTCACATGCCCCTACTATCAGCAGTAGGAGCGAAGACAAGAGAGTTCGCAGCGGTCATGGCTCCCTATCAAATTTTTAACATTTTTAAAATCTACATGTAAAAAAAATATAAAAAATTATATTGTAGTTCTTGTTAAAATTTTAAAAATATAGTTTGATTCATGTAACCAAAAATTCCTGGCTCCACTCCTATAGCAACCGTCGCCAGAAGGTAACAGCTATCAATGGCTCTCTCTCTCTCTTTTCTTCCTTTGTCTCTCTTGAACAAGCAAGAATGCCAATATATCATGTTTGAATAAGATATATGACCGAATTATTATGATAAAATTGAATGTAGAAAACAATTCATATGAATAGAAATTTTGACCGGAGTCGGATGTAAGAAATAACATCCTATCAGATTCAAATTCAGATATACCTAAATTTATGATTGAGTTCATATATACATTAAATTAGATTTATTTTTAAATAAATATCTTATATCTAATACTCTTATATTTTGAAAACCGGTCCAATTGGATTCAAAATTTTGTTTCGGATTCAAATTCAAATATAACTGTAAAATCAGATTCACAAATGATGTTTATTTGTATTCGAATCCAAATATGAGAGTATCCAAATATATATTTGATTAGAATATGATCCGTTGATAAACTACCTCTCTTTCGTGCATTTATGTATGGGCTGCCGGCGGCATTCGTTTTCTTTTAGAATACCGGCAACCGTCGCCCCCTTCGTCCTCCTTAACCCTTTCTCTCTCTCTCTCTCTCTTCACCCTGTTTCCCTCTTTTTTAATCTTGCTCGGTTGTGCCATCAAACACGACAGCGTGATCACGGGGATTAAAATCTCTACCAGTCAAACACGAGGTTCCTTTTTTGTGGGATATGAATGAAAGTCCCCATCCCACCTATCCCATGACCAAAATCCTGAGATTTGGGTAGCACCGTAGCGGGACTTTAATCCCGCTGTTGTCGAACGCTACCTAAAGAATAAAGAATACCAACAAGGGCAATTTCGTTAATTTCGCCAAGAAAGCGAAAAAGCAGACAATATCACGCAAAGGAATTCACCTTCTTCCCACCGCGCGTGTCTTCCCAGAACAGAAGAGACGGTAGAAATGGGGTATAATTTGGTAATTTTGGGTCCCACATTAATAAGTCCGAGGTTCCGATATAATTTCATATAGCCACTGGGAAAGACAGGCGTTAACACCGAGGACAGGGAGGGAAATTATCCGAATTCAAGTCGAAAAGGGGAATTTCACTTAAACATTAAAATTTCGGGAAAATTAGATCGGGATTTAAAGGCAGATGTAGAGAGAGGGAGGGGGCGGGAGGGAGGAGAGAGGGGCTGGGGGAGGCTTGATGAGAAATCATGTCGACCCGCGACGTCGGAGCGAAGGAGCGGTGGGGGACGTGGGAGGAGCTGGTGTTGGCCTGCGCCGTGAAGCGTCACGGTACCAAGAGTTGGGATTTCGTCGCCATGGAGGTCCAGACGCGGACATCGTCGCCTTCCCGATTCCTGCTCTCCGCCGACGACTGCAGAGCGAAATACAGGGACCTATGGAGGAGATTCAGGAACGGCAAGGCTAGGAAGGAAGACGAGGTGGAGGAGGAGGGGGAGGAGGAGGGAGAGGGAGTGGAGGAAGGACATGAGGCCGGGGAGGAGAAGGAGAGGAGGATACCGTGGTTGGAGGAGTTGAGGAAGATCAGGGTCGATGAACTCAGGCGAGAGGTAGAGCGTTACGACGTTTCGATCGTGTAAGCCGATACTTCTCCTTCAACCCTTTCACGCGAGAATACTGTTTTTCCCATTTTTTAAATTTTAAATGGAAAATAGATTTTTTTTCTTAGTTAAACGAGTTTTCCTTTCCTTATTTGTGTACTTATCGCGGGGTTTCGGTATGTGAAAAATCGTCTTCCTTCCGTTTGGATTTGTTCCTCTTCCGTATTTTTGATTTAAAACACTGGTTTTCTCTACGTGTTTTCTTTCAATTTATTTTCCTTGCGATTGAAAAGGAATATTTTTCGTTTTTTTTTGTTACCTTTGTTTCTTCTGAAGAGGGAAATAATTATTTTTTATTTTTATTTTTTTTCGTGTTCTATTTTGGCGTTCATTTCTTTTCTGGTTTGGTTGGTTCATAGTCGCAGAGATTCTTTCTTCACTTTTTTTTGTTTACTTTCCTCGCTCAACATTCTGTTGTAGATCTGAGTGTTTTTGCTCTCGCGACTTTCATTTTCGATTTTTGCGCCAACTATATAAATGCTATTTCTTGAGTTTTATAAATTAACCATAATACATACCTTTTTTTTTTTTTTTTTCGTTTGAAAGGAATTGTCATGTGCGTCGCCGGTCTGGTTTCCGTCCGTTCGAGATCTAATTCGGAACGTCGGCGTTCGAAGATCCGGCGCGCTCAGCCTATTGTCTCGTCCTCTCCTCGTGTCCTTCCGAATTTTTTCCTTGAAAGATCTGCCTTTGTGTTTTGCTTTTCTTCGATCCAGCTTTGTACGACCAGCGCTCCCTCATTTCTCACGAGATTAACGATCTAGGGTTTCTTCGCAGCTCCCTACAACACAAGCTTAACAAACTGAAGGAAGATCGCGAGCGCAGCGTCTCGGAGGCCGAGAACGGCCAGAAAGATCTAGATCCGGTAAAGGAAGAGAACAGAGAGCAGCTCTTACGTTCAGAAGGAGAGGGAGCCGACCGAAAGGACGATGACGAGAAGGAGGCGGAGAGGGGAACGATCAAGGGAATCGATCCTGAGACGAAACCCAGCGAACCGAGTCAGAGAAACGATGAATCGGATCGCGAGAACCGATCCTTTTCCGAGTCGAACTCGACAGAGGAGAAACCCCAGGCTAGGGCTCCAGAGCCGGAGATGACCGACGGAGTGCAAGCTCGGACGGCAGATCCTGCCGGCGAGGGGATGAGGGGGGAGAGACCTGCCGGACGACCGCCGTCACCGTCCGAGTCGTACAACGGAAGTTCGGAGACTATTGGCAAGGATCCGGCGGGGAGACAGTCCCTGAGGGAGGGGAGGGAAGCGGACCTCGGCGACGTTTACTCTGCTACGAAGGACGCCACAGGAGGAGAAATAGGTGGCGCGGGACGGTCGAACGCCGAGTCGAAGGACGGCAGTGGCGAGGTGGAGGACGCGAAGGAAAGCAGCGAGGAGTTGAGCTCTGTCCGCCTCTCAAAGAAGAGACGTCGGAAGGGGCCAGAGAAGAGCAGCAGCGGTGACGAAGACGAGCGAGCATCTGACGGGGTTTCGACTGGGGACTCGCCTCGCATGAAAGGCAGCCGCGCCGTTGCCGGGGAGGTCGGCCGCCTGGCGGAACCCCTCGACGCCGTGCGGTCGCACCGGTACGGCCGCGTCTTCGAGCGCCGCCTCGATAGCCAGGTATATTCCCGGCGGCGGAGGTTCTTAATTACTGCACCACCCCTGTTATTTCGAGGAGGTTTACCTTTGGGAGCACTGATTTGGCATTTCATCGTGCCCTTGTTTCGCCGAGAGGCGCCTTCCAAGGGAACGGCGTCGCTTCTTCTAATCTTTTGACCTTTTGGTCGCTCACCCTGCGTTCCGGTGGAGGGCGCGTCGGTCATTTAAGTTTCGTTTTCGGATGGTCACGTGTTCGGGTTGGATGACTCGACCGTCCAGCGGCAGATTGGATCTGAATCCGGATATTCGGGTCAGGCCTTTCGTTCCTGATCTGTAGCCTGGGTTTGGGTCGCCGTCAGCTGGCGTCCTTTTCGTGATCTAATCGCCAAGTGTCTGGCCCGAGAGGTCTCCTATTTGTCCAGTCATCTTGGCCTCTCTTTATTTCTCTATTTTCTTTTGAAGTCCTTCAAAAGTTATTATTTTTAAGAAAACCGGAGCATTGTTAAGATATCGACTTTTGAGACCCCTTGCTTTTGTCATTTATGTTTTACAAATCCGCGCTTCTGCTCCTGAAGTCACCAGTTCTCTTGTTCGGTCTTGACACATTAATTTTAACTATCCAAACACAAAAGTGAGTTCTGTTCACCTGTTCCGAATAGAGTACGAGAAGCCTTTCTCCTTGTACCGGGAACGGCTCATCTGCTAAAGTGGGCAGTTGAACGTTGTTCCATCCGAGTGGACACTCCTTTTTCATCGTTGCGGCTTCGCTCAGTCTTAGTAGCCTTTTGTGATTTGCGAGCATGAGACGGCTCTTTTGTTTCGGGTCAGGTGACTCAGGTCAGGTGCGATCACTATTTCGCAAAGGGCATGTGAGGCCACCCGTTCGACAGGGCATCACGATGTTTTTTTTTTCCCTACTGGCTCGGGCCTTCGCTCAAGCGAGCCCTCTTCTTCTACTGTCAGGTGGGGCTATTCTGAGATTTGTGTCCGCTTTTGGTTGAGACCGACTCGACCTGCGTAGCCGAGTTGTGATGGGCCGAGACGTTGCGTCATGATTTGTCGCGCGAGTCGAGTGGACCCTCACTGATTCCTTTTCTTTCTCCGTGCTCGCTCACTCTATATCAGGACACCATGTATTACAGAAGTCTGATCCGGAAGCACGTAGATCTCGAGGCAGTATCGACGCGAGTCGAAGAAGGGCATTACTCTAGCCCCTTGGAATTTTTCAGGGACCTCCTCCTCCTCTTCAACAATGCTCTTGTTTTCTACCCCAAGAACTCGCCAGAGTCTGCCGCCGCTGGCGGCCTTCGGAACCTCGTCACCAGAGAACTGATGGCCCCAAATAAAGCCCAGAAAGCAGAGAACATGTCCGACCGGTCTCCGTCCTCCGATACGAAGGAACAACCCAGATCCGGTTCAAACAATCCCGTTTCGCAACCTTCCAAGTCCGGTAACTCCGTCGCCCCTGTCGTCGTCAGCAGAAAGCGCAGCACCTTGTCTGCCTCTCAACCGGAGGCCGCGAAACAGCCTAACGTGGAGACCGAATCGGTTACACGGGAGGAGCCGGACGGACCCGGTTCGAGAGAGGGCAAGGGAGGAGCGGAGAACGAGTCGAAGAAGAGGCCTCTCAAGGGCTCGAGGACCAATAAGAGCAGGGCGAGCGTGATGGCAACAAAGAACGCGCCTAATTCTTCCAGCCACCAGAACGCAAGCCAGAGTTCCAACCACGGCCGCAGCCTCACGGCGTCGACGACAACGGCTTCGAAGGGGGTGTTGAATGTTACCGTAGGGGAGAAGGCAGAATTGCCGTCGAAAAAGCGGAGCGCGGCCGCAGCAAACTTCCTGAACAGGATGAAGAGGGCAAGCGGCGGCCCAACAACGACGACGTCAGCCGCCATGACTTCTGCGGGGACAAACCTTCTCGAGACGTTGAGGGAATCGGGTGGTGGTAATGGTGGGAGGGGCGGAGACCAGCGAAAAGGGGGCAGAGATGGCCGGAAGGAACCTGGTTCGAAGCAGACTGGCGGCAGACAGAATGCTCCGGTGACGGCCCCGCCGAAGAGAGGAGTTGGGCGGCCACCGAAAAAAGGTGTCGCGGGGAGGCAGAGGGCTAAGGAAGCAGAGGCGCGGCCTGCTCCTCCGCCACCGCCACCGCCACCGTCCAGGACGGTCAGGAAGCGGGCAAGGAGGTGAAGGGTCGGCGAAGCCCGGTGGGGCAACGCATAGGTCTGGGATTTTTTTGTATATTTTGTAATGTTATGGATACCCTTTTTAACCGGCTTTTGGTTTAATGCTTTAACATAATTATTAACTTTCTTTGGATATGAGGAGTATCTGGATCAAGTTCCGACTCCCATTCTGTTCCCTCATTTTTTCAGGGTCTTCGTTTGGTAAAGCTTTGGTGGTCGGACTCACCTGCGTCCTGAAAAGAGAATGGTTTGGTTGGATATAATAATCTTAGGGCTGATCTAAAGTTCAAAGTATGGTGCTTGCTAGTCTTTATTGGTTTGGATCTTGTTCTTCTGCCGTTCCCACTTGTGATAAAGAAGGTATCTTCCTTACTTTCGTCTTCGGACTGAAGTGGAGAGGTGTGAGGCTGAGACTCGCGGACAAACTTTCTGGGGGACTATATCGGAATTTATGGCTCCAGATTTAGCGTCATTTTCCCGCTAAAAACGGCGACAGAAAAATGTGCTTTTTCAGATATATTTTAGTTTCGCCTAGAATTTTGAGAAAACCAGGTACCCAAGGCTTTGATACTGTTAAAAGTATGGAGTTTTCTCAAAATGGTCATCTTTTGTCAAATTTGTTTTTAAGCAAGTAAAAAGAAAATTATTCCTCCCTAGTATGCTTGAGCCGCAGTGATTAATATATGTAATAATCTCCTCTGTGCCGTTCCAATTTTATTGAACGTCTTTGAAGAAGAGACAAAATAAATCTGAGCAATAACATTCATTAATTTTCTGATCCGATGGTATTCATTAATTTTCCGATCTGATCATTTTAGTTATGGTACCCATCTAGCCATTTCATTATTGGCACCGATTTTGTTGCCCTTCCCTCTCTAAACATCGGAAAAAACCCCTATGAACCCTCTCCATTTTTACGGCTGCCACTAATTCTGGCCTATATACCATTGGCCTGTCGTTTGATATCGTTTGCTAAATTTATATATTCGATAAATCTATTCGATATTTCTTATTTTTAAAATATTGAAATCAATTTCAAAAAAGAAAAAAAAAATTTATGCGCCAATAGTGTCAGCGTACTGGATGCGGCTCTGAACAATTCAAGAGAGTGGCCACGTTTGTTTCCCTTTTCCCAAAAGTCGTTTTATAATTCATGATCATATTCTGGACTGTTGGCACGTGTGAACGGCGATATTTGGTGGACAGAATCAATAAATCCAAGTAGAAAGTGTCAAGCAGTAGAAACTCCTTTGTAAAGGAAAATTTGTATTAGATTTAAATATTTGTTCAAACATTTGACATGGATAAAGAAATGCCCCGAAAAAAAGTTATTGCAGTTACTATGAGACTGCAAAAATGGAAGAGATGAAAAGTAAACGACGGGAGAACTCAATTGCCAAAATAGAGAAAAACAAAATATTTGGCCAGTCTCTGGTTGACTCCCTTTTACATTGGAAGTTAACGCCATTCTTACTAATTTCAGATTAAAAAAACTTGGAATTGGTAGGATCTTAAATTAAACCTTAAATCCAAGTAGTAGCACCTTATTGGCCACTTTTCATACTCATACTTCTAGTTGCATGTATTGAAACAAACTTCTCTCTTTTTGAATATTTGAAGCATGCATTTTTTCCTCTGCACAATCTAATTAACCCCAAATGCAGATGTCATCTTGACTTGGGTTGGTTATTCCCAAAGAGACGATTAATTGGGCTGGTTAGCAGAAAAAAGACGCTATTATTACTCTGACCACAATTTGATAAACAAGAGTTGACATTTTCGCATTTACAAGAAGTTTTCGGGTGTGTAGCTTGGACCTTATAAGCCAGCAAGTATGAACCGATATATCAACTTTCAATCCTCATACAAAATGATCCCTTGTATACATGAAAAGGAAAAACATGTTTCGCACTCACAACCACAGAGTTTATTGTGTATAAGTACTGGTTACGTTTTCATGCTTTCACATTAAAAATCTTGCTTAGCTTTTGGATATGTCCAACGTCATCCATTAAAGAAGAATGTAACTGTTTTCTTTGGAGCAATTTTAGGGTGTTCTCATAATCAGGTACAACATGTAATTGGGTTGGTCCTTGTCAATCAAAAGTATGACGGACGCCGACAATTTTAAAAATTGTGAACATGGGGTAAGATATGCTCTCTCACTTCCTCTCTCTCTCTCTCTCTCTCTCTCTCTCTCTCTCTATATATATATATATATATATATATATATATATATATATATATATATATATATATATATATAGTGTGTGTGTGCAAATTTTCCCAAAAAATAAGCAAAATTGTACAAAAACTATATAAAATATCACAAAAATATGTAAATATTAAATTTTTTTTACAAAAATCAGGCAAATTCTACAAAAACCTGTAAAATTTCATAGAAAATATGCAAAACACAAAACCGATGCAAACAAACATGACAATGATGCAAACATGCATCCTTTTCAGCTGCATATCTTAGTTGTTCTTGAGTTGTGTATTAGTCCTCTAAATTAGGCATTTCAATATTACCTTTATTGCAAAATGTATTTATTTTGTTGATAGTAGAGTCCTGACCATTATATCTGAAAAATATTGAAAGCATTATTTTGAAACAACTGAATTAATAGCATTAACAATATCATAATCTTTTGCTTGTAGCTATCCCCAAAAATTTATTCATCAAAGTAAACCAAATAGAAAATCGAAATCTCATGATGCATCTACCAAGATATTTGGCTTGGGTTCTCTTGAATTTATATTGTTCATAATAAACTCGGACACCTTGATCGCAAAAAAGAATACATATAGATTAATTTGAGGATGACATCACCATGATACAACCCTAATGAGTATCACCACCCCATTTGAAACTTATTTCTTGGGTTAATCCTCATATATTTTGCTTTTTGAGTAAGCTCCAATTTCTTACATGGGAAGCAACCTAGCTAATGCATTGAAGAACAACTCAAGTAGCAAGTACGCATTGGAGCTGATTTGTCAAAGAGAATAGAGTATGCATTTTCAATTTCGTAGTCTTTTACTTGCTAACGTTATCCACATAAATTTCAAATGTTCAGCCCACGCTTGCAAAATATTTCTTTTACTGCTACTTTTGGAGACATGGCAATTGCTTAAAGAATATATATAATGCCAAGAAATCATTCAACTACTTGGCCTTTTTTTATTAATAAATAAAAACAGTAGCAATTTATTTTTTACTTAATACATATAAAATGTCAACAAACAAATTGGAGAAACGGTACCTCCAGGCTCATTAATGTGGTTTTAAATAATGATTTTTCATCGTAATACTTAGTGAAACTGCACACCAAACAACCATAATGACAACTAGTGAATGCCCAGTCAAATTCAAGGAATCGATATTGAGAAGAGTTTAATAGGATCTAAACTTTTTTGCTTCAAAATAAAGAAAAAAAAGGTTCACACAATCACGACGTAATAGTTCACTATGTTAAAACTCAAGTTCGAAAGCTATGCCACAAGTCTTGCAACTCGATTATAAATATTTTCAAAAGATATCATAAACATCAAGTCATAGCTAAAGACACTTCATAAGAATCAATCTGAACTCAAATCAATATAAAGACACACATTGAAAACTAAAAATCACAAGTGAATTGACATGAACCTAGCTAAGATACACAAATAAAAAAAATCCACTCAGATATCGGAACTAGGGTTTAACAATATCTAGATGACCTTAAAAACCCTAATCTATGAAATACGACACCATATAAGAAGTTCATCCTTGGAATTTGATTGGGAGGCTAATATTTCTCCCAACAACCCAACATCTTCCCAAAGTAATTGGCTGAAACTCTGAACTGAGGTCTGTTAGTATCATGTCGCATATAATCAATCCACAAGGATTCAAAACCACTTATGTCATGTATGTTGTAATTTGTGATGTGTATTGGTGTTTGTACTTCAAGCCTCGCATAAGTGAGCTTATGATGTGATAGTTTATAGTGGTGGATGTCATGCAATAATTTGTAACATGTGGCATTCACTGGTTCTCTAAGCACGAGAGAGAGAGAGATTTCTGTCACACTATCCTAATTTTATAGCTGTCTTCCTATTGGGAGAGTGAGTGGCACATACGCCAAAAATAAAAAGAAAAAAAACAAAAACAGTGCATGCAGAGTTGGAATATTAAAGAAAAATGTCCTTTTTAGTGTTTTAACCTTTTTTCGTTTACATTTTTCTCCATACAATTTTTTTTTATTAACTAAGAGCATTTTAGTTATTAAGCAAAAACATACAACCACCAAAAAAAAAAAAAAAGTTCACCAGCCGATGCATATAACCAGCTCCGTGCTATTAGGTTGAGGGGTTCGTAATAGACCTAAAATAGCCCAGCTCGGCCATTTATGGATGGTCATTTTGGGTAGACCACTGGTTTGGTTTGAGTGTATAACCAGGGGAGAGACAAGGTAGGGACCGCTTGGGTACTGGACCCATTCAATATCTTTTTCTAAAACTTACATGTAAATTTAAAAAAAAATTATTTATTTTATATAAAAGTTTTGAAAAATAATATTTCGATCTTAATCAAAATTTAGAAACTTTAAAACCTGCATCATGAAAATTTTATAGCTCTGGTTTATAGCTCTGCTGCCCCTGTATGTAACCCCGTCCAATGGTTTGCTCAATCTCAGTCTCAAGTGTGGGCTGTTTATTTCAAGAATTCTCACCTTAATCTCAATGTTTTTTTTTCATGTTAACCTTACTTGAATGAATTTATTTTGATGAACTTCTTAAATTTTTTTACAAATGCTTTTTGAAATTCAACCCCTAAAGTGCCCTTGGAAACGAACTCAACCTAACCTTGGTGGTTGAAACTTCCTCATTCTGGGGCATCATCAAAATTAAAATTTCCAAAACCATCTCTATATCTTCACCAAATTCTATATCAGGTCTCTTCTTCAAACCCGCAGTAAAAATCAGTATTCAGGGAATTGCTTTCCTTTTTAAACGTGTTTCGTTCTTATATTCTAAAGTTTAAATAAAAATACTCTCGTATAATATTGTTTTTTTATTTTAGAAAAAATGGCATCGTCAAATGCGTCGGATAATTCAAGGACTTATCCTAAGTCCTTTGGAAAAATAGAGATGGATTTCAAAATAATAAAAACTTTTAAAATGAACATGCTCTCCCTCTCTCTCTCCCGCCCACGTGCCCAGCTGCCTCGCCTGCCCGGCTGCTCCCACCCGTCTCTCTCGCCCGCCCATCTGCTCACCTCCCGCTTGCCCCCGTCTCTCTCGCCCGCCCGTTGCTCACCTCCCGCCTGCCCCATCTCTCCTGCCCGCCCGTTGCTCACCTCTCGCCCGTCTCTCTCTCTCTCACCCGTCCGCGCACCATCCGCTCACCGGCCACTTTGCTCTTGCACAACGCTGGTGTCATGGCCACCCTCCCTCCTCTCCGTCTTTGCGACTGCCGAAAGGGGCTTGGGTTGGTGTACCAGACTTTGTGGTATCAAGCCGGGTAAACCCCTAACCCTTAATCGGTTGTTTTGTAGTGCTGCAGTCAGTTTTATTTGCTCGCCTGAGGGTGTCCATCAGGCTTTGGCGTTGTCTTTCAGTTGGCAGTCTACCATCTTCAATTGTGTTTTCGTCGGCTCGCTTCAGCTAGAAGACTCTCGCGGCTTCCTCCAGGCATTCCTCCCATCTACGCGCTGTTGGTTTCTTCTTTTGCAAATGGATGATTGTTCCTTGCGGCCATGGCTCCCGACGTGGTCTCCGTTGGTAGGCCGGCCCCTCACCTTGGTGTGTTCTCTCTTCACATCGTGTTTCCAGGCTTCATCACCGTCTTTGGATTGTCGCTTCTATCTGCATCAGATGGGGCCAGTGGTGGTGTCAGATGTGTGCTACCTTGCACGGCCATCGAGCCGTCTCGTATTCTCGTGTCATTTTTCTGCTTGTCAGAATGATCCACAACTTTTTAGTCGGCGACATGACTTTGTTGCAGTTGCTTCCTCCTTTTGGGTCCGGGTTCCTCTGCCAGCTGTTCCTCTAACGCCTTCTGCGGATGCTAGCGCCATTTTCTTTAGCTCTATCAAACTTCCTTGGCCTGGGTTTACTTTTCTTGGCACACGGGGTCCGTCTTTCTCGGTAGAGGTCCCGCTGATCTTCAGCCCAGGTGGTATGTCTCGCCAGTGTTCTTCGCTTGCCGAGCTCCCACCGTCGCAGCTCTTGCCCTTGCTTCCCTCATTGCTGGAGCCAGCCTCACATTCTCCACGGAGTTTTGTCTGTTATCTGTCGCGCCCCTCCCGAGGTACCTTGCTTGCCCCTTCTTTTTTCTTCTTTGTGAGCTGGGGGTTCGCACGCGTCCACCTCGGGATGCCCCGACCCGGTGCTGCTTGCTGCTCATGATGATCTTGGCAACACCCAGTCCTTTGCACCGTCACAGACTCACAATCGACTGACAGAGCCTGTCTACAGGGGGTCGTCCCCTTGAGGTTGCTGTTGTTGTTCGCTCTTTTCCAACTGCGGCCTCCGTTGCCTTGGCCTCTAGCATTTCGCCACCCCCAATCGGCCCATCTCCCTCTGTTGCTTGTTCTTTGCTCTTACCGTTGTTACTGGTCTCCCTCTACCACTCAAGACCTCCTTCTTTGCCTATCTCTGTTTTTCTTATGTTTCATTTTGCTATAGCTTTACCACCGGCTTGCCTTCTCTGCATGTACTGCTCTCTGGACTCAGACGCGATTGTCCTTGCAACCCCGCCTGCCTACCCCTCTCCCTTGACACTCACACTTTTTCCTCTGCTCTGCGTCTTGTTTTTGCATCCACTGCTGCCCCCTCGTCCTCCCTTCTCTCTCTTGCTCGGTTGCTTGGTCCCACCATTGAACCTACTGTTTGTCCCCTCCTGCCCGATAGGTTGCCTCCTGTCTCTCCCTTGTTAGATGTTGAGCCAGTTATCTTCCTTCCGGATGCACTTGCCGCTCTTAAGGTCTCTCTCCCGCAGAAGCAACTTGATATTCTGCGTTCTTCTTTTGTTGCCGTTATTGCGCCGGCCTCCCACTCCAGCCTTGCCACATTGTGGTGGGAATTGTGTAGGATTGTGGCTTCCGCAACCTCCATCTTCCGTCCCGGTGCTGCGTGGATGGCTAGGCGTACGTCGCTTCGCGTGGTTTTCCATGAGGGTTGCATGTTGGAATGTGCAGGGCCTGAGTGCCTATTATCGGCTTTGATATCTTTCTTCTTGGGTCCAGCAACATGGACCTTCAGTGCTCATCGTGGTTGAAACCAAAGTGTCTGTGATCTCTCATGCTTGTATTGGTACTCTGTTGTGTCAACTGTTCTTTAGGTTCGTACTGGCTAATGGGGTTGCTGGTGGCATCCTGCTCGCTTGGTCTTCGCCTCTTACAGGGATTGTTGTGCATGTTGACACGTACTCTGTCTCAGCTTCTCTCAATGGTCTTTGGCCCAAAGGCCCGGTCTTAGTTACTGTTGTCTATGGCCCTTGCGTTGGGGCTTTGCCCGACCAGCTGTGGGTTGAGCTGCATCATGTTTGTCAGTTTGCTTCTTCACCTTGGCTTTTGGTATGAGAGTTCAATTGTTTGCTTAACCCTGCTGACACTTTCTCCCCTATCACTTCTGGTCCGTCTATGTCTGCTTTTCGTTCGTTTGTTGAAGAGGTCAATCTTTTTGACGTGCCTATGAATCATGGTAAGTTTACGTAGTCTAACAATAGAAATCCTCTCATTCTCCGTAGGTTGGATTGTGTCTTCCTCTCGCCTGACTTGTTCTCTATTTTTCCTTCATCTTCTTGGTTTTGGACCGAGACACTTGTCTGATCATGCTCTACTGCTCCTCTCCCTTCTTCGGGGTAGAGCTGCTACCGGGCGCGCAAGGTTCCGTTTTGAGCTTTGGTGGCGTCTTGATGTGTAAGCGTCTTAACCCTATAGACGTCACCCACTTTCGCCTGATCTCCATCTTAGTTACAGATTACAAGATTATTGCTAAGTTGTTTTCTTTACGGTTTGAGCCTGTTATGTCTTCTATCGTTAACCCCTTACAGGTTGTTTTCATCAGGGGTCGGCGTTTGCAGGACGCGATTATCCTGGCCAATGAGGTTATTCACTCCCTATACTGTCTGTGTCTTCCTTCTTTCATCCTTAAGTTGGACATGTCTAAGGCATTTGATTCGATTAGTTGAGAGTTTCTTTCTAACCTCCTCACCCGCCTTGCTTTTGGTTCGTCATTTAGACAGTAGATTCTTTCGCTTGTCATCAGGGTTGTCTGTTATCGCCGTTGCTCTTCAACTTAGTTGCCGAGTGCTTTTCTATTTTATTTTATCATGTTGCTGTTGTTGGCTTCCTCACACCGCATTCACTCCCCCACTTACAGGCCATCTCCACCCTTTAGTATGCTGACGACTTTCTCCTGTTTGGCACTGCTTCCCATCAACAGATTGTGAGAACTTGGCTTATCATTTATGTTTTTTACCTCATCTTGGGTCTGTCTATTAATTCATCTAAATGTCACATTTCCCTCATTCACGCGGACCTTGCCACGGTGTTTCTTACAGAAGCTTGCTTTGGGTGTAAGGCTGCCTATGGACTACTTGAGTCTTCAGATTATGTTGTCATCTCCTGCACCCTTCTTTTGGAATGGAGTGGAGCAGAAACTTGTTGATTGCATTCAGTGTTGGTAGGAAAAGCTGTTTTCTCTCCCAGGTTGTATTACTTTGCTAAGCATTGTCTTGCGTCTGTCCCCCTCCTTGCTCTGACGGTCTTTCGACCTTCTATGGCTGTTCTGAAAAAGGTTTGACAAGATCATTCATAAATTTATATGGGATGGTGATAGGTCTTCGGATCGCCTTGCTCATTGGGATATAGTTGTTAGTAGGCTTCCAGACACACCCTTCATTCGTCTTTTTTTTTTTTTTCTCTTTTGTCATTTCTCTCGCCTGGTTGTTTCATGTGGTCGTGTTTAGAGGTTGTGGCTCATTTCAGCTTGATGACGCATTTGGGAATAGCGCAACAACAAAGTCTTCAGGAGCACATTCTCTTTGTCGGAGTCTGTGGCTCGTCTTGTGCAGGGGGGTGTATATTTTGCTATTCGACTACGACGTCGTCCTCTGTTTGCAGCTGGGTGATTGTGCCGCTTCGTCTTCCCACTCTCTCCCCACCCCTCTTATTTTGTCTTACTTTGCGTTGTATTATATATTTCGTTTTTTTGCTTCTGTTTTGCGTTTGCTGTTGTAACTAGGAAACTTCTTGTCCCCAAATTTTGATATAGATTCTCATTTTATTGGCTCTCTCTCTCTATCTTTTTACCTTTTACTAGATAAGCAGAGGTCCATATGCAAAGATGACGCTCCTTCTCTCTAGCTCAAGCTTTCTTCACAAACCAAAACCAATTTCAAAAATTTTCTTCTTTAGAAAAACTAAAATTTTTTAATAAAAAAAGATAGTATAAGTTTTCAAATCTTCTATGCTTATAGATCTGGATTAAGTCACCGGTTCCAAATCCAAATGAAGTCCATCAGACTGTATCAGATTAGTCTTCTAATCCAAATCCATTAAACCCCAAGTCCAACTCCTCAGACTCGATTAAGTTAGACCTGAAATCAATTCCCTTAATCCATATCCCAGATTAAGCTGGATCAGATTTGACCTCTGGTCCAAATCCAATAAATCCATATCCAACACCTCAGACAAAATCAATTTATCCTCTGATGTAAGTCCATTAAATCCAGATCCAACATCTAAAATATCGGGTCAGTTAAACATCTGATCTGTCGAACCCTGATTCAACATCTCAAACCAGATCAAATTAGGCCTCTGACCCAAATTCTTTAAACTTATGTCTAACAACTCAGACTAGATCCATTAGATCTCTTATCTAAATCCTTTGTACCAAGTTCCAATAACCTGACCCAAATCTGGATCAAATGATTCAGAACAAATCAAGTCAGACCCTTGGCTGAGTGATTTAAGGTGGTTTTTTTTTCATATAGGAGTTCTTTTAAGATGATCGACACAAATGCTGCACACAACACTGCATTTTGAGTGATTAGAAGATAGATACCCTAACTATTGAATGGGTCAAATATGACTGTAAGAAAGGTATAATATCACTAATGTTTCTTGGGATATATGTAGCCAGTTTTGACTACAAAAATAAGTATTAGTAGAAAATGAATAGTTGGCAAACTCGTGACTCGGATCTGCATATGACCAGTGAGTTGACTTGTCAACTCGGTGAAGTATTCAATTAACCAAAATATAAATCACTGCAGCTGAATCAAACAAGTAAGTGGCAAGTCAGGCCCAGTCGAGCAGAGTCAAGGGCGAGTGAGGCCAACCTTGACTTGTGGCCAGATTTGTTGGCCATCTGAGCTGACTCGAGCTATGTCCCGTTTTGTCAAATTTATCCTTAAGATTTAGTTTAGAAACATAACAAAGACACTTAAATACAGATAAGTGTGAATATGAAGGTTTTCTTTGAAAAAGTTTTTCAAAGGGGGTCTTGTTTTCAATCAACGCTGATGGTGTTGGATTGATCAAGTAGGCTGCAGCCACAAGACACTCTCATCCCAATTTAATTGGGAGGTTAGCTTGAAATCTCAATGCTTGTATGCAATTGATGATGTTTTCTTTGAACAACACCATTTTGCTGTGGCAGCTAAATTCATGGATTGTTTTTACGAAGCATCTCCTCTAGTTCATGAGAAACAAATTCCAGACCATCATAGAACCTTATTTTGTGAACTCTTTATTCAAATTGAATATCCATTAGACTCAAAAAATTCTTCGGCAAATGTTTGGTCTCAATTTTATGTCTCATAAGAAAGACCCAAGTATTCTAGTGAAATCACCCACCGGACCCAAGAAGTAATGAACACCAGACAATGAGGATTGAAATTTTGCTTGCATCAAAAGGAATCCTTGTTTGTTTTGCCTTAGCACACTTCACTTTGACAATCTAAAAATTTAATTTCATGACAATATGCAGAAAATAGTTTGTTATTATTTATGGGTAGCAAAGACAACTTTGACATTAGGCAATCTAATCGGAAATGACACTTTGAGTTTTAACAACATTAGACAAGAAGGAAAGAGTAGACGTCAAACGTCTCTTAAAGAAGTTGAATTCAAGCTTTGGACTTTGGAGAATTCATTTGGATATGGATCTGAGCTTCGTTTGGATATGAATCTCAACAGGCTTGTCTCGGAATGTGCATGTGTGTGTGCATGCAAGCATGTTTATGTGTGTGAAAAAAAATGTAACTGAATTTTCAGTTACCTTTTCCTCCCTAGCATCCACCCAGAGAAGGTGGCCAAGGAAAGGAAAAACTTTTCAAAAATAGAAAAGGTAGATGACAAAGTAGTGAGGACAAAAAATAACGCTAGTACATTTGCTTCTTTAATCACCAAGTGGCTTTATGATTATTAAAAAATTGTCGCATTGGTTGTTGATTAGATAAAGCAGTTTAATTAATTAAATAAAATACATAGATTCATCAAATAAAGCTTAGGTTTAATAACTTTATATCATTATGAATTATTTTCTCTAATCAATTTCTTTGTAAATTTTTATCCAGAAAAGCTAGTTTATTTGTTGAATAGTAAAATTTTTTGCTCAGATTTCATTGGTTATACAAAATGATTTATTTGATTAATTAGACTAATAGTTACTTCAATACACAATTTTGGACTTGTGTTCGTATTAAATGAGTATATTTAATGTTATGTTTCTAAATAATACCAAATTTTGCTTTAGTAAGCAATTTTTCATTACGATTACCTATATTGAGATTCTTAAGTAAGATTAACTATATGATTTCTTATTAAACTTATATATTATTTTAGGAAACTTTTTCGTTTAATCGAGTTTGTTAAAATAATTTACTGTATTATATGAAATCATTCGTTTGGTCGAATGAAATATCTATGGATTGATTAAATGAAGCAACTTTTCTATTATTTAAAACTTTTATTCTCAAGCTGACAAATTATATGCTATAAAAATTTTAAGTCTCCAACAGTGGTGGCAGCAAAATATAATTGTTTAATTAAAAAAAGTAAGATATTTGCATTTTTCATATTTCAAATCTGAATTAAGCAAAATAAATTTATAATGTAAATTAATGATAATATGATGACATTTCTTAATTCTGAATCTGCTCTGATTTTTTAATTTAATGTTTTTTTTTTCGTATCCAAAATTTTTATAGCAAGTTAAATGAATATATCATTTGAATCCACTCTATTGGAGTCCCGAATAGTTGGATTAAGCCTTTAACTTTGGTTTACCATTTGCATATTAATAATTACCTTCGATTTGTTTGCAAACTTTTTGTTAGACCATGAAGACCTAAAGAATTCTATAGAACATGAAAGTGATTCAAAAGTTGGATTGAACTTTCCTTGGCATGAAGGATAGTTTACCAAAATAAAAATGTTAGGGTTTACCTGTTTGAAAACCATGTAACCAAAAAAGAGACAAGGTTGCTACCATCATAGCAAAAGAGTCTATTATTGGAAGCTAATTTATATCCTAGATTGACCATAAAAAATGTGTAGATAATTGTGTGACAATCAATCAAGTAATAGTGCATGGTTTGATTACGCTGATACACACTAGTACTAGAATAATAATAGATAATAACAATTTTCACATTATTATTAAATTATCAAATTAACAATTAGAAATATAAGTTTTTACCATTTTTAATTAACAGCCTAAAATCTGGATTGCGCGGATCATGCATGAATTGGTCTGGTTATGTACATGTGCAATTACTTGAATTCGAATTTGCTATTCATGAGAACCACTTGTAAACTTTTCTTTGTACCCCCCTATAAATATGCAATAAAAGGGTAATATTGCATATTCAAGGAACTTTGGCTATTTTTAATTATTCTATATATTCGGAATATAATCTCATAAGGGATTAGAATATTCGCCCATGTGCCTTAATGCTACATATTCTTTTTAGTTGCCTGCCATGCTTGTTAGCTAGAACAGACAATGACCTTTAACGATAAGCCACGGGAAGTTGCAGCAGCCCAAAATGTATAAGTTTTTGAAAGAAACAATATATATCGAAAGCTCTTATGATTCATGTACCATCAAGCAGTGTCGTCTTCTTGTTTCTCAATTATAGAGACATGATGACTAATTGAGTGCTTACTAAAATTCCAAATACAGCTATCTTAAGCCATCCAGTCCAGACATTGGCTATTTATCTTTTAAAGAAACCTACTTTTGTTACTCTACTGAACTTGTGAATGTGTTGGAAACAATAGTAGATGATCTGCTTCATTTCTAAGACATCACAGTCTTTAGTGTCTTCAAGTGTCAAGAAGCACTATTTGAATCAAAGCTGTAAACTTTTTTTTTGTGCTATAAGACTAGCTGAAGATGGAAATGTTCATGCATTTTTCATTGAAATCACAGGTCATCTTTCCACTTTATATGGGTCTCTCCAAATATGACTACTTTTACAGATTATTTACTAACTATTATTTGATTTTTCTTTTGCCTAATTATTAATGTTTGACTCAAATTTATGGCCATTTTCAAATTGTTTGACTTTTTTTTGTAGATTATTGACATTGTGATCCATCTAATATCATGTTTGTTTAACTCTTCCAGGCAATTGGTTCGTTTTGGTGTTTCTCCTTTGTCTTGGATTTATCAAGAGATTGAGGTTTGTTCAAGGTTAGCGAGTACTTACGCATGACTATTTTATGTTTTGTTTGCAATAGGATGTATTTATTGGATTAATTTTTTTTATAGGAAATGAATCATCAATTATATATTTGATAAGAAAATATAATATATTATCTTTTTTGTCTGTGCATTGTTCTCATTGATCATGCATTCTTATTTATTGATTATATATTGTTAATATATATATATATATATATATATATATATATATATATATATATATATATATATATATATATATATATATAATGACGTGGTGATTAGAAAATTAGACGAGTATGGTGTGTAGAGTATTGTAATTATATGCTTAACCAATTTTATTTTATTTTTAACGCATAGGAATGAATACATTTCTAGTACACGATCCAATACTTGGTATATATTATTCAAATCAAGAAGAAATTTTAACAGGGGATCAACAAGAATCAACTGAGAAGCAAAGCAATACAAACATTAACCAAGTACCGTTTCTTGTAAATCCTTTTTTTATATCTAGTTGACATCGCAATGTTCAAGATTGTGTTTATAGAACAAATCTTTTGTGAGATCTTTTGTCAACCTCACACTTGTGAATTTCAGCTAAACTGTCAAAAGCGAAGATATTTTAACTTTACATGCTCTGATGAATATAAAGACTAATTGGAGAACAGTCCAAATAAAAAAATGTTGATATTCGTACCTATTCAAGGACAAACCATGCAGAGCAATTCATTAAGAAGTCATCTGCATCTTAAGGATTTGATAACTACGAATAGAATAGGAGGCTTGATAATGTTGGAAGCTCTAACAATTTTTATAATTTAGCATGAATGATGTGTCCAAAACCTAAAATGGGAAAAGTAACGTCACCATATTTCATAAGCAAAAACACGACCAAAAGAATAAACTGTGAACTCATCATTAATAATGTGGCAAGGTACTTGTTAAGGCAAAGAGTAGCATTCAACTGGCCATCATTTTAGAATATGCGAATGAAAAGGGACTAAATCGTGGTGTTTCTTGCCGTTCGCATGTTCTTAAGATAAATGCCAGATCATCTGAAGTAGCAATTGATTATCATTCTCCAAGGATGTAAAGATTGAGTGGACTGGATGGAGCAAACAATACAAGCAGCCATTTAATGGATTGAAGACATTCATATTGGATGAAAATAATTAGTTTCTACCTGCCATACAATATTTTTCCATCAGTTGCAATTAGCATTGGTCATTTCTCGTCTTCTCAGGAAACAACCAAGTTTTTGAAATGTTTCTTTATCTCATACAAGGGACATGGGCCTAAACAATTAGCATAATGTATGAAAATTGTTGAAGTACTTGAATTAGGTGAACTTAAATAAGATGAGGATTATATTAAGATATCGGTTTTCAAATGACCTAATGATACTCATTATGTTGCTTTGTCAATTTACAAACATGTTATTTTGTCATCAGTGTACTAGAGTTTATTACAGAAAATACAAATTTAATAAAAATGATGCATGCAGTTAACTAAAACTTTGAGTTCGTATTACCTTTATGTTTGATGTTTCGAGTTTTGGTAGTAAGTAGCTAATGAGATTTATAAGCAGTCCAGCAAAAGAACAAGAGAGCTACAGAAGCTGGACTCACAAGGGGTTAATAAGATGTCAAATGAAAAGCTATGAACAGACGCGCTTAGAGAGAGAGTTCTTGAAGGAAGGCTAGTTAGACACTTTCTCGTTGGAAATTTTGTCCATTGAAGGTAGCATGCACCCTCACCCACTAGAGGAACATCAAAAGAAAATTGCGTCATTTGATTAATTCTTTTACCTTCTACCTGTTTTACAAGTTTATCCATTTGAAAGCCCAAAACATTGAATTTATCAACTTGCACCTCCTAACCAAGCAGATAGAGATCAAGTCGGCAGATCCCCCATATCATTCTGCCAAACCTCGGAAACTAGAATAAAAAGGTGTAGGAGGCTCAGGGAGAGTTTCCTTGTCAACTTGCAGTCAAGGCTTCAAACCCATCAACTTGAAGATCCTAACCTCGCGGATAGAGCTGACTTCACACAAACAACCGGTAGCCGATAGAACAGAAACTCATGCTTGCAACCAAAACAAAAAGTCTTCCAACTTGCTTCCACGTAGGAAGGCTTGGGATTAAATTATAGATTTTCAAAAAAAGACTACTTATAAACCTACAGGTGCTTCAAGAAAACGAAATGAACACTGCAACTGCCTACTTGAAACGCCACTGGTGAAAGCCTTGCAACAGTTAAAACAATGTAACATGATTTAACAATGTAACATGATTTAACATGGGGGAAAAAAAAGGAAAGAAACACTTTAAAGCTAATTCCTTCAACAGACCGCATGAGAAGCCCCAGACTCTTGATAACACCATCCGAGATCTAAAAAGGCAGGCCGCCACCTGACACAATCCTATAGTTTGCGCAATTCAGCTGCTCCATGTGCGAAATGGCATCTGTCTCCGAACGTGCAGGATCCTTTACTGTAGTTTTCACACATCTTCGTTTTGAAGTTGCTGGCAGAGCCAGCACCAGCTGGAGGCGGCCCCACAGGGCTCTTAAGTGGACCAGCTGCACTAACAATTAGTTCTCTAACCAAGGCACTCGCGTGTTTGATCTGATCAAAGCTCCCCTCTAGCTCAATATTCTTCAAGTTAGGGTCTGACTCATGATCTCTGATTGAGAGCTTTGCACCTGTAACACGGCATATCTGCTTAGAATTAACTCCCCCCTTACCGATAATGGCACCAGCAAGGGATGCGTCGATGCTTATCTTTGCAGTGGCAGAGGCTCCAAAACTAGCAGCTGTTGGAGGGACTGCAGGCTCAAGCCTGCCTGACAACCTGCCTCCAGGAGCAGGGCCAATCTGGTAACTCATCCCAGCTGCTATTGGCCTCCCCAGCTCCCTCTCCCCATGGGCAAAATGACACTGATCACCAAACCTGCATCCTTCTGCAGTATTATACTTGTTGCAGATTTTCGTCTTCACACCAGCAGGAGCTGATGGAACGTCTGGAACTTGCTTTCTTACAGCAGGTGCAGCGCTATTTAGGTTCTGCAGCATCTGTGACGCCATGTTGAGGCCTCCTGGCACATAATGCAGAAAATGACAGCCTTCTCCAAATGGGCACCCAGCAGTGCTGCACCATAAACATCAGCAAAAATTACAGTGAGAAAAGACAACAAAGAAAGATTAATGGAACTATTCATTGAAACTTATCTCCCTAATAAACATATATTTTTTGTTAACATATTCGGCTTACACATCAAGCACAGACAATCAGCTTCAGCATATAAAAAATGAATATCCAAACGTGTGAACCATTGTGATATTAAGTGTCGGAATGGATTACTATGCATACCCACTGAACAGGGTATAATCTGAAATTGCCTAATGGGCAGGTTGGGACCGGAGTTCCTGTATGGAACCTTCAGAAGACAGTTGACAATAATACCTTTCCCGTCAGCAATCCACATTAAGAAATCATAGTAATTCACCTTATCCCATTTGAAGGCATTGAGTCTAGAGATAATACAGCTCATAAATTTGGGCAAGAACTAGCCAGAGTGATGCTGAAACAACCAAAGAAATCGATTTTTTCTCGTGTAGTTTTTTTTTTTTAAGTTAAACCAGAAGACCTTTTTAAACAACCAATCAACCAAGTGTGTCATCTTGGACATCAGGTCCTGTACAATAAAATGGACATGCTCTGCAATGTTCCAGTGCCTCGTGTTCTTTCCACTTTCCTCAGTCATCAACTCGCACATTAAATTACTGAATACATTACAAAAGAATTTGGACGGCCCAACAACTCGTTTTTGTCTTTACAATAATTACATGAAACCTTTTCAGTTTTCTGGTGGGCTTAGAGAAAAGGCAACTCACCATTTCCAAAACTCAACTATCATATACTTCCATTAGAGCATCATTCTCAAATAGTCTTGACAGATATCGTTGAATCAGCTTATACATAAAACAAACAATAAAAGCCTTTCAATTTATCCCAGAAAATCTACATATCACATACATGGTCCTTGTATTGATACCTTGACAAGACAGTCACTAACATATCTTTCCCTGATTTTAGGAATACGTTATTCAAACCCACTGCTTTGTTTCGACATGGCATAATGGATAAATTTGAAATGATTAGCTAGTATGATGTTAAACAATCTGAAGAATATAAGATTCCCTACTTCCATATTCTCCTTCAATTATATGAGAAGATAACAATCAAATAGACCAAGAGGGCCTTCTACATCAGAACCTGTATAGGCAACATTACAGAGTTCCTGTGCCTAATGTTCTATGCATGCGGTCACTCACTTCCCTCATCCCAATCTCATCTTGCAGAAGAAGAAACATCTATCTTCTAATCTTTAAAATTTGTTCAAACAAAAAATTACATGAAATCTCTTATCTTCGATTGGATAGACTTATAAATACACAGACCATCTCTTCCAGGCTCATCTGTCATACACACCAACACTTTTTGTTTACGGAGATCCACAATATGCACAGCCATACACTCAATGATCAAAACCATGAATGTAAGGTCAGCAACATCAAGCTCATTAAAGATTGTATATGAGGTCGAAAGCACCTTTTTCCCTCAACTAAGAAGATGATAACCAAACAAAACATCCACACAAAGATCATATCTCCTAAGTCAGAACTCCCAGCACATAGTATTGACACTGACCTACGCTTGCCCACAGCAATAGATGTTATTTTCTTAGCTTAACTAAGCAGCACATGGTATCCAAATAACAGGATGTGGCCTAAATGAGGCACAATAAGCTACAGGATAATACCGGCAGTGACCCTAAACCACAGGAACACATTCTATTCCTCCAGAATGTAGTTATACTTCCATAATTCTGCCCCTTTCCCTTTCTGTATTGTCACGTTACCATGTGGCACATATCACTTATCTTTCCTTGTTATGCAACAAACAATATGAGGAAGGTTTTGATGACAGTTCTGCCTTTTAGTTACCAAAATAGGGTTCCCTTCTCATCAAGTTGAAAACCCCATAAAGAAGAGGAGATAATGTCAACTACCTACAGAGTCAGCTCAACCAAACTCCAAAAGAGCATGGCTTCCTGCCAGGACAGCTAGATAGAGCCTCAATTCATACTCAAATTTTACCTTGTCCAATAATGCTTTAACAACCCCAGCATGGCTTGCAACATAGAACCTATGTCACATAGGTACGGGTACGGCTGCGGGTACCGGTATTGGTACGGGCCATTTTCAAAAAACGTGGGTACAAATATATATATATATATATATATCATAAAATTTTAAACAATAACAAAATGCTAAGAGTGTTCCTTTAAATACATTTTTCTTGAATTTTTCTGATTTTTACTAGTTTTTTCTGATTTTCCTGATTTTTTCTGATTTTTTTTAGATTTTTCTGATTTTTTTTTTATTTTTTTTATTTTCCCGCCGTACCCAACCCCGTACCCGTACGGGGCCCTCCTAGCCGTACCCATGTGACTAGGCATAGAACAGTCAATGTCAACAAACTATAGTCTGTATGAATAGATTCACTTCAGAAAGTCATCCATCTGAAACATCTAAATAATTAGAATCATTGTGCATGAAGCACAAAAATATATATCTCATGCCTCTTTCTAGAGCATTGTTACCCTTTTCTAGTTTGGACTTTGGACTAAACAAAGAAATTTTCAATTGATTCTTCTAAATTCTCATTACAAACAACATCGAAGTCTCCCTTAATGTCCCTTAAGTAAATCACTGTCATTTTTCTACAATATATACTCAAGGACACTAATATTTGTAAAGGCATGTTAGATTTTTACTAATAAGAGATGATTTTCCAACACAGTAGTACTGACAAGTTGCACATGCCTGTCAATGAATAAATGATGCAAGTGAAAATTGCCACAAAGAAGCTATATATTATAAAAGGATGCAAAAAAAATTTCAAATGATATTAATGAGTTGGAGAAACAGAACTCATTTCAAAAACACCCATCTTCCATTGCTAGACCAGAGAAGCAGTGGAGCAGCATGCTGAAGATTGTCATAGGCCAAGGCAAGATCTATTCCAATCATTCCGAAGAGTTCAGCTTTACATGAAGCAAATGCTACAAAGAGCTAATTTCCAAATGCAAAACACAAACACTTGAAATTTACTCCATCTACAACTAACCAACATTTCTATAAGAACAAAAGTTCATCACTGATTTTCCTTTCATCGCCATAGCCCATAGCATAGAAAATCCTCATACAATGCTAAGTCAAAATCACTTTCAATGACCTTTTGAATTTTTCACTAGCTTAAACCTCATTTTTTGAACTTTTGACTTATCAGTATGTCAAGAAGGCCGGATAGGCCAGCTACCTAGTGTAAGGAATCAAAACACTCCAAACAAAAAATAAATTTTTAACTCAAAAATTTCTTCTTTCCTTCCAAGTTCCAATATATCGATTGATGTTTTTGAAAACATCACTTCCCAATTTTTTCTTTTGTTTATTTTCCTATTTTCGCCTCATTTTCTGTTGAATAGGACTGCTGATGCTCCATCTAAGTTATTTTATGGACATGCTGTCTAGTGCTTTCCCCCACAT